>BQNB010145387.1:0-16724 GCA_026074375.1 Tanacetum coccineum
TAGCTGCCAAAAAAACACACGAAACTCACCATACTCATAGCCACTCACCGAGGTGAGTTTACCACCGGAGTGGCAACTCGCGCGCGAGTGGGAACTCACCTAGGTGAGTTTGGCACCACTCCGTCCAGCCTAAGAGGGCTAGGTATCATAACAACATAACACCGCCACATCAGCACCACATCAACTTTAACACCATAATACCAACACACTAAAATACCCCTCTAATCATAACATCCCATAACATCACCTTTTTGGGACATACCATTTTTTTACTTTTTATTTATTTAACCAAACTAATTATTTAAATTTAATAAAAATACAAATTATAATAAATGAAAAATTAAAAACGAAAAAAAAACATACAAAAAGATAGGCCAACTATTTTCTTATCTTCTTTTACTTATCTATTTCTTCTTCGTCATCAACAGACACACACTACACAGTACACACACACTCAATCAAAACTCACACACACACACACACTCATCAACACACACACACAACATATACCCACTTTTTAAAAGAAAAAAAAGAAAATACGCACAAACGCGCGTTGGTGACTCAACTCTGAGGCCAAAGCCGTTGGCCAACTTCACTAGCCGATATGGTAACGCCAATAACACCGGAGCCACGTAGGCTTAACGCCGGGTCCGACGTTACCGTACCGTGCCCTCTAAGACCCACAATCGTTTTTTTCTTTGCAGATTAGGATAGTAAGGTCGGATCGATGTCGTTAGATCCCACCAAAGTATATTTTCTTGCTAATAAGTGTTGATGAATCATAACGTTATACACTTATACATATTTATTAATATATAACATAGCCTAAGAAAATTTTTGACGTCCAAACATCTTTATAAAAAAAAGTGTGAAATACATTTTATTTGTTCAAGTTTTCATAAAAAAATAAACAATTTAGTCCGATTGGAAGAAAAAGACAAGAGTTGTAAATATTCCAAAAGTTCAAAATATAAAAAGTTTATATATTTCAAATGTTTCGGTAATTTCATTTCCCGTGCCCAAATAAAATTTCAATCCTCTTTTAGAGTCTTTATCATGGCTTTGTATGGTAGAAAAGTATACATCTTGTAAAAGACTTTAGAACCAAAATATAACGCTCTAATATAGAGTAATAGAATATCAAAGAAGAAAATATGCAAGTCTCATGTAAGGTTTTGACATACGATAATAAGATAACTCATCAAATTAGCGAGATTAGATCGAAAGCCGATCTTACGAACAATCCCACAATCTTATGTGCGATCTTACAACACACACGATCCTAAAACAATTTTGCAAGTTTTTTGTTTGCGGGATCGTTTGATCGTAGGATATTAGACTCTAACTCGCTATCTTAAGAGCATTGATATCCACATCAACTATTACATTATTGGTCGGTTTAATCCATGAATTTTTATTTTTTTACGGAAATTTCTTCATAAAGTTGAAGATAATACACACACAGATAGTTTCTCCTTATTCAATCACCGTCATGCAATTACTCTCCAACATCTTCATTTAATCATATGCAAAAAAGTAAAAGAAGGACATCTCTCTTTGTCTCTCTCTCTACCTTTGAGTATGGATTACGTATTTTCTTCAAGCAACATCGAGACCTTGGTCTCTTCAAACAAGGAATCGAATCATGATCAAAATCTTGATTCAAACCATCAAGAAGAGGTATCTATCTTCGGGCAGTTTCCTTCGCCTTTCCTTGATGACATACTGCAAAACCAACAGCAGCATCAGCTTAGCAGCCCTGTGAATGAGGCTCAACCGTCGCCTTCTAAAACGAAACCACGTCCAAGGAAGAAAAGAAGTGCTGGGAAGAAAGATAGGCATAGCAAGATTCATACAGCTCAAGGCCTTAGAGATAGAAGAATGAGGTTGTCTCTCCATATTGCCCGAAAATTTTTTGGTCTTCAAGATATGCTAGGGTTTGATAAAGCAAGTAAAACTATTGAATGGCTATTTTCCAAGTCCAAGAAGGAAATCGAAGAGGTTACAGAAAACCATAAATCACAAAACACTACTCAAAGTGTAAGTAGAGAGAATATTGACAGGTGTGAATCACTTTTGTCCGATTGTGAAGAAGATTCGGGGATTGAGTTCAATGATGCTTCCAACAAAGGTAAACAACTGAAGGTTCAAGATGAGATCGATGATAGCAGTAACTCATCAAGAAAGCCAACAGAAAGTAATCTTTTGGCTAGAGAGTCAAGGTACAAGGCAAGAGCAAGAGCAAGAGAAAGAACAAGAGAGAGAATGATGATCAACAATCTGGAAAGAGCGAAGAATGTTTTTGGAGAAAACCCTAATGATAATTTTGATCAACTTCAATTAGGGTTTCCTTCAAACCCTAATAATAACTATGTGGAAGAATCGTCAAGTTCTCCCCTTGAATATACAAGTACACGTCACTTCTTTGAGCATACGCCATTGGAAGATAGCGCACAAAGAACTGAAGATTATTTGGGGATTACTTCTGGAAGTTCATCAACATATCTCTCTGGTTATGGTTATAACCAAAATTTTGCTAATCCACCTGCTGGTTGGTTAAATTCTGGCAATACATTCTTGGGTTTTCTTGGAGGTTGGGATTCTGGGAGCTTCACCGAAAACTATGGACTTTTGCCTAATATCGCTTCATCGACAGGTGATATTCATGAACAAAACCTTAGCTCGGATCTTATTCCTCCCACTAGTCTTTTTCATTTCCAATCTCAAAACCAAAGAGATTAACCACGTTTTGTTGGATCAGTTGTCGTAGAGTATCTCGATAACTTAATCATTTGTTGTTTTTGGATTATCTATCTTATTTTTGTTAAAATACTCGATTTATGGGCAATCGAAGAATAAATGAATTTATAAACAGAAAAGTTATGATTTATGAAGGTGGCTAGTAAAATGTGTCTATTTCTACACTTGATGCATTTCTTGGTTCGATGTGATTTGAACAATGTGTCAATTACTCATCAAGCTCTGCAGTTTTTACTTGCTGATACTTAGCATAGCGGACAAATCAAACTTTTGTTCAGAACACATTATATGAGTATAAGTTTATAACTAGATTTCTATTTATTACTTCAAGCATGCTTCAGCAGTTCAGGTATAGAACATGAATATTGATAAATTGGTAATGCAAATTCGCACCACTGTAGCCATATGATTTATAGAGAGCTTGTTAGCTAGTTCAGTTCTTTCTTGGGTAAAAGCTAGTTCAGTTCTTCTATGGCACTTTAGTGCTTATTTCAGATTAAGGGTGCTCGTTTTAGGTTTAGGTGTGCACGTTTCCGTTTTGATGCTTTCATTCGGTTTCCTTTGGTGCTTTGTAATTTCTAGCATCTCGCTAGTTTTATTAAATAATTAACTGCTGGTCCAAAAACATAGTTCTTCCATGACAGTAATCAAAATCATTGATTGGCATTATTGAACCAATTACACTTGAACAAATACTCGGGTCCATTAATTATTGCGACAATCATGGTGGAAGTTTAATGTTCATAACTGGTAAATATTGGTTAGGGTTCTTGCTGTATTCTGTCTTTTTCTACAGTAAATTATATCATACATTATTGTTCTTTATATTGTATCCAGAATCAAATTAGAGTAGGTGTACAACTAAACTTCTTTCGTTTTTGTAGTTTGTTACAGTTTGACCAAAACTTAACAAGGTACAACAATTGTTTGTGTTCGTCGAATGCGAAATTTCTAATAAACGAAATATATTCAAAACTAAGTAATGTAAGCTAAGCAAAGCTATTTTTTAAGGAATGTAAGTGTAAATCTAAAATTTGTGCCGTCGGGTTGCTTTGATGAATGCATGGAAGACTTGAATATATATACATATTCAGATTTTGGAACAAATACAAGTAGATGATAAAAGGGTTTAGAAGGTTTATGTTTGAGCTTATTTTCAAGCAGCTTTGAGGAGTTTGTCGGTGTTTAGCTGATGGCGTTTCTTTCGGTATTTTTTAGTGGTTGCATGTCTTTGGTGTCATATCAGATTATTTTGATTAGGTCTGATGTTTTGTAATTTCTAACTTGTTGCTAGATCTTCAGTGAAATATTTTTGACCATCCTTTCTAAAAAAGGAGATAGAACCCATTTGATACAACCTACTTGTATCGATAGTAGCACCACTATAGCGGGCGCAGGCTCCTTAAGAAAAGAGAAAAGAACAACAGGAGTTTAATACGAAAATCAGATGACTTTTTCATTCAGGGGCTAATTGCTTAAATACTAGTTAGGAGATAATCTCCAACTTCGACTCCAACACATATCCTATAATGACTCACACTTATCCTAAACAAGACTCGACACACATATCCTAAACAGACTTGACATACGAATAGATAATGATAATGATAGAAGTCCTATCCCATTACGAAGTCCTTATGCCATCCTGGAGCAACAGACACGCGCTTAGATGCCCGTGTTCTTCCAGTGATGTATCACCATTTTTACAAGGTTTAAGTGAAGAAAGAAACAAGTAACCACCAATCCTAACACACATACACATATGTGGCAAATGGATTTATCACCATTCAGTATGTATAAGAGCCTAATAAAAGTCAGGGTTTCAAATACCTGGCTGAAAGAGATTGATTACCACCCATATCTAACGACTTAAAATAACTTTTGTGTTTTTTTTTTTTTTTTTTTTGCAGGCTTGTACATATCTTTTTCAGCGCATCCTCTACTTCAACACTTATCCTTGCAAAAGCCTGTGGTCTTTCTATTCCTGCAGTTCCACTACTATTCTCCGCCACTTTCCTGGCCTTTCTGCCTTGAATCTTGGTGTTCCCTCATTAGTAACTTTTCACCATTCCTATGTACTCCTTTTCTTGCCGTGTCTTCTTCCCGCCATATGCGTAAGACATCTTTCTTTGGAACGTATCATCTTGCTAATAACATGATCTTCTTTCTTTTCTTCATTCTTCTCGCGTTTCTGTCCGAAAACGGTATCATCTCCATGATCCTTCTTCATGCTCTGTTTTTTGGGTTTTCTTGTTCTTCATAGGCGATAACTTGGACTGCAATTGATCGATCCATGTTAACCTGGCTCTGATACCATGTTGAGGTCCTACGGATCTTGGATCAATCACGGATGAACATCATATTGGAAGGAGTATGCACAAGAATTGTGCAGTGACTCGGTTTAAACAGAGGGTGGGAGTTTATGATAAACACACTTTATTTTATTTTCCTACACCATATCTGTTTACATTCGGTACCTATTTTAGGTTACAAGGTCAATCGTAACCTTCATGGTCTGGTCACTAAAAGTCATAACCGAAATTAAGAACGTAATACCATAACTAACTAACTTAACCGCTATTCGGTTGTAAACTATCTAATTTACATGTTCAGCCCTTTGGCTTTCAAGACTTATGATTTCTTGATTAATTTGATTCCAACAGTAACCACCAATCCTAACACACATACACATATGTGGCAAATGGATTTATCACCATTCCGTATGTATAAGAGCCTAATAAAAGTCAGGGTTTCAAATACCTGGCTGAAAGAGATTGATTACCACCCATATCTAACGACTTAAAATAACTTTTGTGTTTTTTTTTTTTTTTTTTTTGCAGGCCAGTTACTAGAACAAAAGTATGAACAGGAGGGGGAAAGTGCACCCCTTTAACAGTTGTAAACTTTCCCCTCAGAAACTCATTAGTGCCTATTAAGAAGCAAATCCTCAGTCTCGTCGAAAGGATAATCAGGCATCGATACATGGTCAATCTGGTTTAGCTAAGGAGAACTACGAGAACGTTTAGAAAAATGTGCACGAAAGTAAATAACATATACAATTTATGTGGATCTATCAACAAATGTTGTTGCTTCTTAGCATATGTTTTTATACTAGCAAACCATAAATCAATGCTACATTATAATTCACGTACAATTGCAAAACATATGCATATATATAGAGGCGTATCTACTCCCGGGGCCTGGGTCCTTGGTGTCTCGTCCATAACGTGAGCTCAACCATCAGGAAACAATCACCCTGCACGATTTAACAATACACACATACACATCACCTCTTTTTCTCTATTTCAAGCCGAACAACATCCTTTGCAGTAAAAGTCCTTGCTTTAAAGGGTCTGTTGTCAAAAGTGTTTCAAAGTTGATTTAATTTATGCAAAATCCATCTACCATTTGACAAGAGGGGCATCCAAAATATATCTTCTATAGAACCTTTCATATAAAACCTTATCACATGTATATGTTACTATGAAATGACATGCACGACTGTTTGATCATAGGAAAATAAATTAATTAAATACGTCATAGATAGAACTATTAATTTCTTCTTACAAACAGCTTAGTGATTTTAGCATTAGAAAAAAACAGCATACCACGAACAATTTTTTAGATTTGTGATTCCAATTTTAATTGTGTGAAACTAATAGGTTCTCTCTTATACAAGAAAGCTTGTTAGCTGATATACGACACTCCATATCCAATCCTGTAGCACATAGGAGTGTAGCACATCAATTCAACAAAATTCATGCTCTTTCTATTTTATATCGAAGCCGCCAAGAATCACATGCAATAATTTACTTAAGACTAAGAGATCACCGCCTTGAACGTTGGTCATAAACTCAAAATTTACAACAAACCAGTCGATTTAATATCCTCCCGTTGAACGACTGTTTCAAAACATCGGAAGAGACGACTTAGGGCATCCACAATAGGATGTTTATAAAAAGGTTTATAAGTTTGAAATGGTTTATGAATTAAGTCACCATGGTAGAAAAAAGGTTTAAGATGACATGTAATGAAATAGGTACAAGATTTATGAACCTTTTCATTTCAATTAAATATACCTCTCTTATTCATAAAGCTTTACAAAGCTTTTCAGATTTATATTTCAGACATGGAAATTTTATAAAGCTTTTCAAAGAGTTTACCAACGAGGATGCTCTTAGAAATCTTTTCTCGGTGGTTTAGTTACGAAACACCCATATAATCGACATAAATGGTGTGAATCACTTCTTACGTTCATCAGATAATTTTACTAGCCGCAACTTCTTGGGCCATCTGTCTTACTAATCCACCAAATGTATCACTGCAAGAAAAAACTCAAAAAGAGAACATGCGATAAAGCCTTTAGCGAAGACACCCACAGTATATGTTATTTGCACTATTACCAAAATTAATCGTACACTACTGAATAACTTTAAGCGTCACATATGATACGACTAAATGAGCAATTGTCGACTTTTGATACTCCGTATTATACAATTTATATGACAAATGCGATGCCGTGCATCCTACACTACTACCAGGGCTATCTACTAGCTAGGAGTACCACCTTAAACTGATTTTTCTTAATGAACAAAATCTACTCCATATTAAGGTTATCTCATCCTTGGTAGATCTTCCGTGTAGTATTACTGCTGACTCTAGTGTGTGGTTATCGGGATGCCTTGCCATATCTCTAGTTGTTCCTTTGTACACTTATCCTTGCCTCTAGTGTCCTTTTATTATTTCAGCCAAGAACTTACAATTGAGCACTCTGCCATTCGAGATGTGTGCAGATCGTGGATTTGGCGACCCGTCTAGTATACCGCCCCACTCCAACCACTCCAACCTCCCTATGTCGGCCAATTTCCTTTCACTCCCGTCAACAATAATACCTTTAACAATTGTTATAACCCCGTTATGAACTCCAACCTAGCATCTACTTCTAACAGTCAACTCCCCGCTTCATAAACCAATCCCTATTATTAACGATACGCGGACGTTGATGAATGGCTAGGATAGGGAGTGGGCGGGTTGGACAATGACGTGGGGGATATATTGAGAGGGGGACAATCACAATCGGGTGGTGACTATTCGGAGGACGGGAAGGGGGATAAGGAGGAGGTGCAGGAATGAGTGGAGGAGTCGGAGGAGTCGGATTAGGCGTTTTGTGCTTAATTTTATGTTTGTATTATGGATTTGTGAGACTTGTTATGTTTGTGATGTGAATTTGTACACTTAAAACTTTAGATTGTTATCGTATCGTGGATTTTTTTGACTTAATAATTTATCGATCGTGATTTGTGTATGTAACGTTAATTTGATTTGTTCTTGTATCGTATAGTGGATTTGGCGAATTATGGATTTGATGAAACGTAGATTTTTTTCCGGAAAAAATCTGGAAAAACTGCAGCTGATTTTTTTTTTTCCCAGGTTCATCTTAGGGTCGACATTGTCGACCCAAAATTCGAGTTTTGGGTCGACAATGTCGACCCAAAATTAATGGAATGTCGACAGTGGACTGCTGCTAGTAATCTGCTTATTATATATTTATCTTTGGGTCGACATTGTCGACCCAAAGTTCAAAAATAATGTCGACCCAAAATTATTATTAAAAAACTTTTATTAAATTACATAAATTACTTTTATTTCTTTATTTCTAAAACCATTTATTAAATTAAAAAAAGTAAATTTTAGGTCGACATGTCGACCAGAACTTAAAGGAGTGTCGACCCAAGCAAAGTCAAAGTATCCCACTAAAAAGTGGTGGCCCCCATTTGTCGACCCAAGTTACAAACGCGTATGTCGACCCAAAATTTTTTGGGTCGTAAATTTTGGGTCGCCACTTTTGGGTCGACTAAGTCGACCTTGTGACTTTGCGGTCGATTTTTTCTTTTGTTTTTTTTTATGGGTCGAGTATGTCGACCCGAAGTCAACAGATTGTTGTAGTGAGAGGGGCATCCCTAGATATTAAATAATCTTTATAAACTTCCACATAAAACCTTATCACATGTATATGTTACTATGAAATGACATGCACGACTGTTTGATCATAGGAAAATAAATAAATTAAATACGTCATAGATAGAACTATTAATTTCTTCTTACAAACAGCTTAGTGATTTTAGCATTAGAAAAAAACAGCATACACACGAACAATTTTTTAGATTTGTGATTCTAATTTTAGTTGTGTGAAACTAATAGGTTCTCTCTTATACAAGAAGCTTGTTAGATGAGCTGATATTCGACACCTTCCAATTCCAATCCTGTGCACATAGGTGTCGTAGCCACATCAATTCAACAAAATTCTGTTCTTTCTATTCTTATACCGAAGCGCAAAGATCACATGCAATAATTTACTTAAGACTAAGAGATCACCGCCTTGAACGTTGGTCATAAACTCAAAATTTACAACAAACCAGTCGATTTAACATCCTCCCGTTGAACGACTGTTTCAAAACATCGGAAGAGATTACATACCATTTATTCAAATTTTCTCCGACTTAGGGCATCCACAATAGGATGTTTATAAAAAGGTTTATAAGTTTGAAATGGTTTATGAATTAAGTCACCATGGTAGAAAAAAGGTTTAAGATGACATGTAATGAAATAGGTACAAGATTATGACCTTTTCATTTCAATCTAGATATACCTATCTTATTCATAAAGTTTTACATGCTTTTCAGATTTTTGTTAAAAAAAATTTATTATTTAGACATCGGAAATTTATAATGTTTTCAAAGGTTTACCAACGGAGGATGCTCTTAGAAATCTTTCTCGGTTGTTTAGTTATGAAAACACCCCATATATTCGACATAAACTGGTGGTGAATCACTTCGTACGTTCAGTCAGTTAATTTTACTTAGACCGCAACTTCTTGGGCCATCTGTCTTACTAATCCACCAAATGTATCACTGCAAGAAAAAACTCAAAAAGAGAACATGCGATAAAGCCTTTAGCGAAGACACCCACAGTATATGTTATTTGCACTATTACCAAAATTAATCGTACACTACTGAATAACTTTAAGCGTCACATATGATACGACTAAATGAGCAATTGTCGACTTTTGATACTCCGTATTATACAATTTATATGACAAATGCGATGCCGTGCATCCTACACTACTACCAGGGCTATCTACTAGCTAGGAGTACCACCTATCTCATCATGTACATGCATTATAGTTACAATTAATAATGATTGGGCACTTTCATACTACAAGGAAAGTAGGAAAAGATATCGATAAATAACTTGTCATTGTGTAAAATGTTAATGTCGCATTCTGTACTTGTAAAAATAAGCATACATATGTCAACACTCGAAAAACTAGCTATTATGGTTTGGAAGTCGTAGCAGATAATTTAGTATAGTCAAATCAAACATCATATTAGATCGATCAATCACATGTCTAGCTACCTATTCTCTTTATTCTTATGATCGACTTAGTAGGATAATCACGCTAAATAGCGGGGTATTGACAATGCAAGACGTAGCGATTGGCGTTGTTAGACGATTAGTTTAAGATACACTCATACACTTGATTAACAAAGAAGTGTCGTCTAATCACACTTGTTTTCATTTCATAAATACCAATCTGTGAAAAAACCAACCCAAAGTTTCACAAACAGTTAAATGGTCAAAATAATACATTTATGGAAATTAAATTGATAGTTAATGTACCAAAAAAGGCTTTAAATTATATTGGTCAAAGATGCGAGACTGCTAGCTCTTTAAGGAGGAGTTAAAGGCATATAGAGAAACATAATTTAGACAGATAAATAAGATGAATGAAATAAATACGAATAATACCCGTTCACGTGTTATGCAATCATGTCAATATTAATAGTTGGACTACTAAGCAAATGTTATGTCAACAAATTTACAATTTATCGACTTCAAAGAATGAAAAGAGCTCATCAATAGCTTATAAACACGAAATAATAGAACACTTCCATTATTCATAGAATCATAGCAGTATTTTTACGCTCTTGTAAGTTGACTATACAATAGATATCTTATTATTTTACTCTCTCCGTCCTAAAATTATTGTTCCCGACAAAAAACACACAGTTTAACAAAAATACATTTATTACTATTTTTTTTTCTTACTTTTTGGTAGAATGACAATTTTACCCTTAACTAATTAATTAAAACCTTCTTTAAAGTTTGTAATAATGATTTCAAACAAAGGTAATATAGTAAACTTGAACTTCCCAATTTATTTTTAGTAGTTGACAATTAAATTGGGACATCAAAAAAAAAACATGAACTATTAATTTGGGACGGAGGGAGTATTATGGGTGTCATTTCTTGACATAACACGAATAGTGACCCGAAACGGACAAAAATAAACATGTTTGGGTTACTTACAATATAGTTTTGGTAAAAAAGCTATGTTAAACGGTTTAACCTATTTAATAAACGAGTCAGGTTCATGTTAGGTAGTTGCTAAACACGTCACCTCGTTAACCTTTTAATTACATAGACTTCAAGAAACAAAAGCATAAATATTATAACTAAGAATAATGAGCCAAAGTTTTAAATAAGTTGCTAGTTTATAGATATTTAATTGGGTTGCTGATTTGATTTAGAATTTTGTTGAAATGTTTTTTATGCGCGATAGGTTTTACAATTTTGTTAACTAGTATGTAATTTTAAGGGATAAATCTTTTTACTCTTGAACTATCGACATACCTGCCCCTATGTATGTCATACATGTGTGGGTTAGAGTAGATCTTACTGACACGCTTAATGAATGTGTCGTGATTGGTTTGAGATTATACCAACCTGACAATCCAAATATAACAGATCCAAACACGGCTTGATTGTCACCTCTCAATAAAGTTCAAGCACCAACGTAAACTTGATCGTCATCCTTTTACAACGCAACAAAAAAAACTAGGAAGAAAACTTGTTGTAATAGCATAAACATATGAAAAAAAATTATCTTTCACTACAACATATCAAAAAGTATTAGGAAAAAATTGTTATATTTACATGATTATATGAATAAGCATAAACACGAGAAAAAATTATCTTTCACTGCAACGTATCAAAAAGTATTGGGAAAGATTGTTATATTTACGGAAAAAATTGTTATATTTACATGATTATATGAATAAGCATAAACACGAGAAAAAATTATCTTTCACTGCAACGTATCAAAAAGTATTGGGAAAGATTGTTATATTTACGGAAAAAATTGTTATATTTACATGATTATATGAATAAGCATAAACACGAGAAAAAATTATCTTTGCACTGACAAAGTATAAAAGTTATTGGGAACGATTGTTATATTTACTGATCATATCAAGCTAAATGTAAAAAGCTAAAAAGTCAGAAAGCCAACACCGGTGGACTCGATCCCAACTCGCCTGATTAGAAGTCAGACGCTTATCCATTAGGCCAGGGGTGCTTTGTGGCCTTCATTTTGAATCATATATTATATATATTTTAAATCTTGCACTCAAAAATTTACTAACCTTTATTACTTTGTGATGCGTAGATTAAGGGTGTTTGATCGGTTCGGTTATCGGGTCAATCGAAAACTGAATTTGAATTCGGTTTATTTTTTGGTTGATTCGAATTACACCATTTATTTAAAAGAAAATTACATAAATATTTAGCAAAAAAAATTATTTCAAGCATAAAAATTGTTTTTGTATATTAGGATAAAATTTCCATGGTATTTTTTTTTATTAAATCTATAAAGTACATTATTTTTTAAAATTCGGTTTTCGGTTCAGATTGCCAAACTCATATCCAACTCGAAAACTGAAATGTGTAGGTTCCCCCCGTTCGGTTTGTTTGGCAAAATTCAATTCGGTTATTATTTCATTTCGGTAGTTTTCGATCCGCTCGGGTTTCAGTTTTGATTTATTCGGTTTTTTCGATTTTTTTGCTTTTTCTGCTCCACCCTACGTAGATCCATCTTAAGAAATGGACTTATAGAGTTACAGATCATTTACTATTGGGATGCGCAATTGAGTGTCGTACAATGAGGTTTGAATGATTCCTAATAGGAAAAAGATCCTCTAATGTTGAAAATGAACATGATAGGTCATGTTAAGGATGTTGTGAGTAAAACTTTGACTTAAAATAATATAAACTTCTCCACAATGATGGCCCACTTTTTTTTCCCACTCACAAAACCTCAACATGACCTATCATGTTTGAACATTAGAGGATCTTTTTCCTTTCTAATAACTCGTCAGCAAGAATGGTAGCTATTTCAAAGTAGTTTTGATTATATTATGTATGTTGCATGAAACAAAACTCTATAATTAGGGCGTGAAAAAATATTCTACTTCTTGATCGATCTTCTCTCATTTAACAAAGTATATGCACTTGGCTAAATTTAACATGTTCTAGATTTTCCTAAAGTTTCAAAATATGAAAGCTATATCTATATCTTAGCTATAGCGATTGGTTTTGGGCTGATTAATTACAACCAACTTGAAAGACTTTTGTTACTAACAAGTTAGGTTACCCCGCGCTCTGCTGCGGGATGTTTGGCGGCCGGTGTTTTTGGTTGGACGTGTTAGAAGGTATATTTTTGTAAAAAAAAATAAATTAAAGGTCGTTAAGTAACGACCGATTTCAAGCACTGTTTTGGTGCATTCTAAAAGAAACTAACGGTCGACCGCTAGTGGGGAAAGGGGTATTTTATAAAAAAAATTAAAATGATGGTAGTTTTCGTAATTTAACACATAGTGCGAGGGGGTATTTCGTAAATATTTGAGGGGCTATTTCGTAAATAAAAAAAGGAACGGGTCGGGGCGGACCGGGTCGGGTCGACCCGACAATACCGATAACAGAAAAAATGCGAGTGGATATTTTGGAAAAGAAAGCAAAAAAACAATTTAAAAAAAAATTTTAAAAATGTTCGGACCGGGTCGGGTCAACCCGGTGCATTTAATGCAACTTAATGCACCTGAAGCGCGTGGTTAGTTCTATTGTTATTCATAAAAAAAACAGACCGATGACTCAAAAAGTGGTTTTTTTAAAGGATGAATAAATAGCACTAACTACGCGCTTCATGTTTTGCATTAAGGTTGCATTGAAATGGCACCGTGTTGAACCCCGACCCCGGTCCGAACATTTTTAAAATTTTTTTAAATGTTTTGCTTTCTTTTCCAAAATATTCACTCGCATTTTTTCAGTTATCGGTATTGTCGGGTCGACCCACCCAGTCGCCCCTACCCGTTCCTTTTTTTATTTACGAAATAGCCCCTCAGCTCACCCGGCGCTAAAGGTTTTATAAGGATAAGAAGTTCTACGAAAAACGACACACTCACAAGACCCAAGAAGCAGGCCTGCAATTACAAGGGCCCAAAACAACAACCTTACCAAAATGGTAAAATAAAAATAAAAATTAACAAGTGCTCTTAAACGAAATACATTTACACATATTTTATGTATTCATGCTGAGGACCTATTTTCATTGCTTTTAGGATATCGCATGAGCAACTTTTTTAATTCACACTAAATATAATTAGATTCATTTCGGTGTGTAAAACTTTATTGCTAACTTCATTTGTTATAATAATTTTTAATGCCACACTATCTCAACAAATATCTTATAACACTATTATAACTAAAACAATATTTTTAGATATAACATGTTATGTGTCACTACACCGTCCCTCTTAGGATATGCAATTTTTAATAACAGCTTCTAATTTTTTTTATAACGACAAATTTTTCATCTCTTATCTCATCTATCTCATAATGTATCTAACAAATACTTTCAGCGACGCTTGAACCAACAAGTATATCTTCTAATTTTTTGTACCAAAATGTAGAGAAAAGAAAAACGTCAACACAATCATAGTCACATATACAAGTGCTGAAAAGGTTAAGTTACGTGAGAGCTACAGTAATTCTTAACTTTTTAAGGTCTATAAAGATATAAGATGGCTCATAAATAAAAAAAATTGAATGCAAATTGAAGGCTCTGCACGTATTGGGCTTTAGTAACGACACTCAATTGCGCATCCCAATAGTAAATGATCTGTAACTCTATAAGTCCATTTCTTAAGATGGATCTACGTAGGGTGGAGCAGAAAAAGCAAAAAAATCGAAAAAACCGAATAAATCAAAAACTGAAACCGAGCGGAATCGAAAACAACCGAAATGAAATAATAACCGAATCGAATTTGCCAAAACCAAACCGAACCGAACTACAAATTCAGTTTTCGAGTTGGATATGAGTTTGACAATCTGAACCGAAAACCGAATTTATATAAATATATACTTTTATATATTTAATATATATAAAAATACCATTGAAATTTTATCCTAATATAAAAAACACTTTTTATGCTTGAAATAATTTTTTTTGCTAAATATTTATGTAATTTTCTTTTAAATAAATGGTGTAATTCGAATCAACCAAAAAATCGAACCGAATTCAAATTCAGTTTTCGATTCAGTTTCGGATTGACCCAAAAAAATTAACCGAACAACCCGATAACCGAACCGATCAAACACCCTTAATCTACGCATCACAAGTAAGAAAGGTTAGTAAATTTGAGTTGCAAGATTTAGAAATATATATAATATATGATCAAATGAGGCAACAAAGCACCCGTGGCCTAATGGATAAGGCGTCTGACTTCTAATCAGGCGATTGTGGGTTCGAGTCCCACCGGGTGTGGGCTTTCTAACTTTTTAGCTTTTTAATTTAGCTGATATGATCATGTAAATATAACAATCTTTCCCAATACTTTTTGATACGTTGCAGTGAAAGATAATTTTTTCTCGTGTTTATGCTTATTCATATAATCATGTAAATATAACAATTTTTTCCTAATACTTTTTGATATGTTGTAGTGAAAGATAATTTTTTTTCATGTGTTTATGCTATTACAACAAGTTTTCTTCCTAGTTTTTTTTGTTGCGTTGTAAAAGGATGACGATCAAGTTTACGTTGGTGCTTGAACTTTATTGACGGAGAGAGGTGACAATCAAGCCGTGTTTGGATCTGTCATATTTGGATTGTCAGGTTGGTATAATCTCAAACCAATCACGACACATTCATTAAGCGTGTCAGTAAGATCTACTCTAACCCACACATGTATGACATACATAGGGGCAGGTATGTCGATAGTTCAAGAGCAAAAAGATTTATCCCTTAAAATTACATACTAGTTAACAAAATTGTAAAACCTATCGCGCATAAATACATTTCAACAAAATTCTAAATCAAATCAGCAACCCAATTAAATATCTATAAACGAGCAACTTATTTAAAACTTTGGCTCATTATTCTTAGTTATAATATTTATGTTTTTGTTTCTTGAAGTCTATGTAATTAAAAGGTTAACGAGGTGACGTGTTTAACAACTACCTAACCTGAACCTGACTCGTTTATTAAATAGGTTAAACCGTTTAACATAGCTTTTTTACCAAAACTATATTGTAACTAACCCAAACATGTTTATTTTTGTCCGTTTCGGGTCACTATTCGTGTTATGTCAAGAAATGACACCCATAATACTCCCTCCGTCACAAATTAATAGTTCATGTTTTTTTTTTGATGTCCCAATTTAATTGTCAACTACTAAAAATAAATTGGGAAGTTCAAGTTTACTATATTACCTTTGTTTGAAATCATTATTACAAACTTTAAAGAAGACTTTAATTAATTAGTTAAGGGTAAAATTGTCATTCTACCAAAAAGTAAGAAAAAAAATAGTAATAAATGTATTTTTGTTAAACTGTGTGTTTTTTGTCGGGAACAATAATTTTAGGACGGAGAGAGTAAAATAATAAGATATCTATTGTATAGTCAACTTACAAGAGCGTAAAAATACTGCTATGATTCTATGAATAATGGAAGTGTTCTATTATTTCGTGTTTATAAGCTATTGATGAGCTCTTTTCATTCTTTGAAGTCGATAAATTGTAAATTTGTTGACATAACATTTGCTTAGTAGTCCAACTATTAATATTGACAT
>BQNB010145388.1:0-16724 GCA_026074375.1 Tanacetum coccineum
AAAGGTAAATATGGGTTTTTTGTATGGAAAGGCTTACGGTTGATCATTCTACAATCTTTCACTAGAAGTACCACTCCAACAAGACAACTGAAGTACACATACATAGTCGTAACGACGGAATAGACATGTATGTTCGATCACATCGCATTCGAATTTAACCAACGGTTAGGATGAAGAATGATATAGGGTAGGAACCTTCTAACTTTCACCAAAAATTGTAAACCAACAAGGCAGCTAAGACATGCATACATGGCCGTAACGACAGAATAGACATGCACGCTCGAACAAGTCCTCATTCGCATAAAACCAGCGGCTAATCATCAGGTGAGAGGGAAGTAAATTGTTGTTAAATAAAAATCAAGAAACAAATAGATTAAGCCTAAAGTACAAGTTGCTAGACACTTATTTCCCGACCGTTACCATGATTAAGACACAACTATTTACAACGTCTTGATCATAGATAAAAAACAACAACCTAAGTTGGCGTTCCCATAACGATCAACTTCCCAATCATCCCAAAACTTTACATACTTTACAAGGCAAGTGGCGATATCTTCCACTTTGTACAATACTCTACATCGTTGATTTTTAGACGTATCAACGAATAATCGATCCTTCGTATAATTCCTTCGGTAATGCTTTTTGCGAAACGATTATCTTCAAACTTTCTTTCTCTTTTTTTTGCAATTTTTCTAACTTTTTGATTTTTTTTAAACAATACTTCAAATCTCGATGTAGTTTCACCATCTTCACCATCATAATAATTCCGGATAATTCCTTTGGTAATTTCTTCGTTCTTTGGTTTCACCAATAATTGTGACGGTAGTAAAATCACATGAGCTTTGACTACTAATATACATTCCCATTTGCAATGTGCAAATTTCTAACCGCACCAAAGATAGAAAATGACAGAAGACTCAGGAAATACAAGATTTACACTTTAAACAACCAGCAACTGTAAATTAAACTTTAATCTAACAGGGTAGGTTAAGGTGTAAGGGTGTAACGAAACAAATAGTTGGTGTAAATTCCTAAAGGATTGGCTCTACGAGTTGTTCTAGTGGATCATCACTCTAAAGATGAGAGTGGAAGGGTTTAACGGGAGGCTAACTAACCGGTGTAGTTAGTTAATAAACAACATGTAAAGTCAATTTGGTTGTAATCCTAAGGTTTACCAATTTAAACAAGTTACTCCAATTAATTCCATAATACTCATTATTGTGGTCTCGAATAGATATACCAAGCCAAGTTTTAAAGTCTACAACATCACCGGCACACTCATATTTTGTGGATTTTGGGTAAACATCTAGAAACGGAAAGGCTAAATCCTTATCTAACAAGGGTTATTGTGTGTGGGTTATATAACAAGTAATTTCACAAAAGTATGCTTGAATTTTTTTTAATTTAAGCATAATTTAAGCTTTTTATTGTGAAAATTTAGACAAGTAATCATTCTAATTCCACCCCCCCCCCACTTGAATTGTACAACGTCCTCGTTGTATATATAAAACATTAAATACGAGAATTTAAAAAGAATTAGAATGAGAAACTCCATTGATTTTTGCTCGGTAGATTCTCCAATTTGCATTTATGAGCAAGATTTTATGTTGAACAGCCGTCTTGATGTTTTAAGACTCCAACACTTCAAGATTTCCAGATTCGTAAATTCTCCACCAATATTCGTCGATATTTCCTTCACGAGATCCTGCGTAAAATATAGGAAAAACATGTGTATTTCTATCTTGGTACCTACGGTTAATTTAAACTAAACCAAAACAAACTAAATACGGGTCAGTCTGTAGATACGGCGTATCAAATAATTGAATACGGCGTATTCGCAGAACTGACAATAATGTTTTTAAAGTGCATAAAAAGTAAAGACTGATAACGTCCAGACAATCAATACGCGGTATAGGGTGGAACGGATACGCCGTATTGAAGTCTGGGAAGATAGACTCGATAACAAAATTAAATAACATTTCGGGTTGTCTCCCGGGAAGCACTTTTGTTTACAGCGAAGTCTTTAAGTTAGACTTTTCTTCAGCTTCCTTTTTATTCCTTGGTGCGCGTCACCTTCCATCCTTCGTCCTTTTTCTTACAAATATCTCGGTAGATTATGGACAAATTATCTTCGTCCCAAATATCATATTCATAACTTCTAATAGCAATATATTCTTCGTTGGGTCCAAGTGAGTACTGAATAGCTTCAAACTTTTCTGCTTTACACCTTCTTTTGTTAGGTTGCTCATCAGTAGTACTCGATGTATTGCTATATTTGCGCTTTGTCTGACTTTGTTCTTCTTCCTTTCCGGTGTTGCTCTTTTCATTTGTTTTTAGATTAGGTATGAAGAATGAGTTAGAAGTAGTAATGTTACTACTCAAGATGCTATTATCTATTTGTCTCTTATTCCAATTCCCATTCATCCAAGCATGGAATAATACCTTTTTAGTTCTTTCATTAATTTTCATATGCTTATCAAATGATGAATTCACTCGTGATAAAAATTCAAGCAGATCAATTCCCCAGTTGTCTCCTTCATCCAACATTTCATCTTCTCCATCGTATGAATCCGGATAAAATTTACAGAAAAATTTCTCAACAATTTCTTCCCATACCGCAATTTTTCCTTCCTCCTCATCTATACACCATTGCCTTGCTTCGTTAGTAATTGAGAGAGGAAAGGTCTTCATTCGTAGTTGATGGGAATCCGTACCAGGAACGCAAATTAAATCAAAAAATTTGAGTACCTTAGCGATGTGTCAATAACGTCTTCGTCAATCCATCTGTGGTATGTATCGTTTTGTAATTCCTCCAAAAATTCTTTGCTGAGATTAATTTTTATGTCGTTACTGGTGATGGAAAGATATGATTTAGATTGAGCTTTTTCCATGCTTTTATTTAGAATTGGTTCAGCCATGACTTTTTGTGGTTCCTTCTTCAATCAACTAGCTTTGATAAGTTCTTCCTGTAACAAGGGTAAAAATATCAGCAGAATTTGCTTTGAAGAAAGGTAAAAAAAATTGGCACGAAAATCAATTATTTTAGTTTTTGTTCCAGAGAATCGATATGCCGTATCCAATGGAAGTGGATATGCCGTATTAATATGTTGGATTGAATACGCTGTATTGGACAGAGAATTGGATACGCCGTATCCAGTAGAAGTGGATACGTCGTATTTAACTGTTGACCAGAACAGTGTATTCAAGAAAAACAATTAAATATGCAAGCAATTAAACACACAAATATATACAAGCAAACAATTAAAGACAAATATACAAAATATACAGAATATACAAGAATATACACTAATCTAAATTATACTAATCCTAAGGGTTAGATCTAATCTAATGTTAAAAACCAAAATATCAAAATAAAAATCAAGATTAATTTTCACTCCCTGGCAGCAGCGCCAAAAACTTGATGTGTCGTTGTGTGGTGTATATTTTATTATTTTAAGTTTTAAATTTATATTTTTCTGACTCAAACAAAAACAACACTTTAACGGGCAGTGTACCCGATCGGTAGTAGTTTCATGGTAAGTAGGGTGTCGATCACTAAGAGCGACGTTAAATCTATCAATTTAATTAATATCTTGGTTATCTAATCTATGTTAATTCTATTCTAATCCTATGTTAAACCTATGTCAGTCTAAATCCTATGAGTAGTATTTACGGGAAAAAAAGGGGTTTTAGCCTGCAAGAGACTGCTCGGTTTGGTATGGTGACTACAATCAAGTCAAGACACTGTTACCACGCAAAGTAATAGACAAAAGATTAAAAGGCGGTCAAACTTATTAAGTAAACTGTATTTTCCATTATTATATCGATTAGAAACGTTGGTTTGTTTTATTAAGTGCAAATGATTTCTTCTCCTCGAGGTGGCATTTTCATTTTAAGACTTAGGAGTTACATCATCTAAGACCTAGATACTAATTCTGTCACATTTAAAGCATCCGCATAAAGCATCCTTATTTGATGATTATAATCCATCTTAGGTATTAAAGCAATGGTGATCTTGTTAAACACTAGCTCATAGAGACTTTACCCACTTACTGCTTAATGGCAATCTATACACTAGTAGTCCACTTTTCTAACTATCCAATGGAATCAGAACGTTATTTGTTGAATTATCTAGGTCACATGCTAGTCAACACGATCAATAAACCATCGACAATATCCAATTAACTAGTTAAGCCCGAAGCGTATCCTAGATACAGACTTAGAAGGATAATACTTGTGTAACTATTATTCTAGATGTATAAATGACTATATGGAAAGCTATCCCGGACTCTAGATCCTCTTGGTCCACTTTGCTAGATCCAGTTGAATGATAGGTCGCATACAAAAGCGTGCAAACAAGTATAAATTGATAAACATAAACAAGCACTCAACGATAAATCAAGAAATCGATATAAACAAATACCTAACATTCAAATCTTCATAATAACGAGTATTAGCCTTCAAACATCATAATAAATACAAGAGTAATAATTTAGCCAAGGTAAACTAACCGAGTTAACGAATGATACCAAAAACTAAACGATTACAAAAGTATATGGAATTACACGATGTCTCCTATGGAATTGAATACGTTGCTCAACCTCTTCTGCTCTTTTTCTCCTTTGAAAATTGACTTTTTTGGTTTAGGTATCAAGAATATGATTTAGCACACTTAAAACTCGTTTTTGAGTTTTCTATTTATAAGGTCTGGAATTCGGCTGGATACAACGTATACATGTATTGGATACGGCATATTAGAGATTTCTTAGAGTAGGGACCACGTTTGATATCTTCCAGAATATTATATTGATTCCATATCTTGAATGCGGCGTATTGAGTCCTCTGGATACAGCGTATTGATCTTTAATCTTCTATGGTCTTTGGTGAGTGCAGGCACGGATACGCCGTATCTTCCTTGATGGATACGGCGTATTGGTCTTCAGAACAGTAATCTTCAAAATATCTTCATTTAAGCTCCAGAATGCGCGCCTTTTGCTAAGTTTCACCAATTACTCCATAATTACTACAATTCTCAAATATAAACGATTAAGTAACAATTATTTGCAATAACTATACAAAATGGGTTAATATCATGGGATAAATGATGCTATAAAATAGACGTTATTTGATGTCATCATTACCTCTTCAGCAATCACTTCATCTTCATCAACAACATTTTCTTCTTCCTATGCATCCCTTTCTTGATGTTGACTTTGTTGTTTGGATACATATGTTGTGGAGTCTTTTCTTGAAGGCTTTGACGAAGACCCTCTTGCAGACTTTGAACTTTTTGACTTTTTACTACTTTTTAGTCTGTTCTCCCCCTCAGGAGGAGCATCATCGTCTTGATGTTCATCCTGAGGAGGAGAACAGACTAAAAATCATTCGTCTCTCTAGCTAAGACATTTCTCGTTGTATATACACTAACCAATGGAACATCATCCTTGATAGAATGATAGTCCTCTTCAAGCCTTTTTAGAATATCAGGGAATTTCTTCATTAGATCAGTAACAATCAGCTTGATGAAACGAGGATATTGAATAGCTTCCTTTTTCTGAAACACATTATTCATAAAATCCCACCAAAGAAGAGCAGCATAATCAACATGTCTTCGGTTGAGGACAACATGAAACAACTGAAGAATGTTGATCTTGGTCTGATCATGGCCAGATGTTCTTGTTGTTAAGCAATGGTTGAAGACTTTAAACATAGTCTGTCATGGTTGAGCCATATTCTTTGTAAAGAAAGCACTTACTTTGTCAACAACACCTTGATAACCAACTCTTCAATAGTGTGGATGTTGGCTAGTGCGACAAATGGATTCTCAGGAGTTTCCACTGGTAAATGAAGAGTATCTCTGAACATGTCCACGGTGTATATGAATTGTTGAGTATCTAACATGAACTTGATCATGTCCTCAGTATCTGGTACCTTGCTTATCGTTCTCCAGAATTGTTGTAGGTACACAGCAGGGACATCAGTAGTTGCAGTTAGTGCATGACTAAGACAATGATCAAGTAGTATCAGCCCAACTATCTTGCATTTAGGAGAGCAAGGAATACTCTGCAACACCGCATAATTGTTGCATCTCCCGATTGGTTTGTATTAAGGAACAAGTTGAGCTGCTGGAATCACGTGTTGAGCCATGTGAAATACTGTATGATGCAATGAAATGATTAGTGAGATGAGATATGGTTTGTAAACTTGCACATATTTGACATGTTTTGTCTCTTTCCACTCCGTCTGTTTTATATGCTCTGGCATTTCTTTTCGAGCATATTCTAATCATTTTCTTTCTCATGTGCCTATTCTTGCTTTTTCGGGCACATGCCATACGCTTTATGCTTTTAAACTCATTTTGTATGCTCTGGCAATTCATTTTCGAGCATACTTTGATTTTCTTTTTCACGTATGGATTTTATCTCTCTTTCTGTTTGTTTTTCCTCACCAAAAAGTTTTTGTTGAAATGATACTCTTTCAAAAATAATAAAGATATACTCTGATTTGTTTAACAACTTTTGACTTTTTAAGAAATCCAAGAGTATAACTTTGTATTCTTTAAAACCTTTTGTGAAAGAGTACCACTTGCTGACACAAAAATGCAACTTTTTAATTTAGAATTTGAGATAACTTTTCCAAAGCAAGTTTTTTTTTCAAAGATTCCTGGAAAACATTGATTACATAACCAATCTATTGAGACATAAATGGGATGGTCACTAAGCCACTCACTCCTCATTCTGTTCAATGCAGAAAACGGCCAAAACCGGACATGACTTAGACCATTTATCCAATTATGTTCAAAATATAGTGATAAATCATTTTTTAATGATTTTGAAACAATCTTTTTCAAAAACTTAAACTTTTCTTTTGATGATACATGAGAAACATTATGACCACAGACAGTTGAAGCTCACTTTTTGCATTTCCATCATATGTTTCTTTTTATAATTTAAAATCATTGATCACTTTTGACTTGAAATTTTTTGTTAAACAAAACATGATCTTAAATACGATATCTGGATGGTCAGTAGATTGCTCACTCCTCATCCTGTTAAATTCAGGAAACGGTCGTAACCGGACACAATCTTCACCATTTGATCCATTTATCAATATAAAATATGATTTGGAAACAAAATTTATCATTTGTTTTCGTAGGATGCCTTTTTAACATTGAAA
Organism: Tanacetum coccineum; assembly: GCA_026074375.1. Lineage (NCBI taxonomy): Eukaryota > Viridiplantae > Streptophyta > Magnoliopsida > Asterales > Asteraceae > Tanacetum > Tanacetum coccineum. Next base: position 7,177 of record BQNB010145388.1, read on the forward strand.
ACCCTTTTTGAGATTCTGATAAAGCAAATTTATTCCATTTTTTCTTTGTACGAAACCCAAAATTTCAACTCATTGATCCTTACGAAACCCATTATTAAGCCCAAAACATCACTTACGAAACCCATTGGCCCAATACTGTTCACGAAACCGAAACCTGTGAACATTTACTTTTGTAAACTTTGATTTTCAAAAAAACTATGATAAAGTTAATGATCCTGCTTATTGCAACAACTTATTTATCATTTTCCATCATTTAAGCTTATTTATCAAATTCTCAAAGTTACGAAACCTGTCTTAGTTAGGAAACCAATAATTACAGTCCATAAAGTGATATTTCCAGTGATCAAGCAATTCCAATCATGTTATCAATCACATATTAGCATTTTGCCCCAATCAATTTCGTTTTCTAAACAACTTTCAAATTTATGAAACCCTAGATCTGACCGAAACCTATGTAATCAATTAAATATAACAATTAATAGCAAAAAGATTACAAAAAGGACTCGATTCTTACGTTTTCTAGCACAAGAGTTCAATAAATCGATTTGGATCGAAAGTTCTTAGATACGAAAGCTCAAACGACTTAGAGAGATTACGAAACCCAAAATTATTGTCTTTACGAAAGTGATATAGTTTCGTACGTAACTGTGCCTTTTATATTTCCGAAAATAACTTTCACATTTTGGCAAATTTAGTCCCTTAAGTTTCTTACGTAAGCTATTAAAACCCTACGAAAGACACTTTTGAATGTTGACAGTTTTAATCCCTTGAGTTTCTTATGAAAGCTATTTACACCCTACGAAAGCTACTTTATAACTTTGTCATTTTCAGTCCCTTGAGGTTCTTTCGTAAACCTTTTGAACCCTATGAAAGCTACTTTCCAACTTTGTCATTTACAGTCCCTTGAGTTTCTTTCATAACCAACAATCAATCATACGAAAGTTATTATTTTTTCATTTTTCACCTTTTATTTTCAAAAATTACTTTTGTATCCATTTTAATCCAAAAAATTTCATAACTCCCCCTTGGTTTTAGACCACTTTTACAAAAATAATGCTTTTGATTTAATTTCTCTAATTAAGTTCCTGTTTTTACTAAAAAATTTCATAACTCCCCCTCGAACAGTTATCCACTTTTTATCCTTTCTTACAAAGTTTGTTCGAAAAGATTTATAACTCCCCCTCAACAAGATATCTAATTAAAGAACTTGTCGAGAGATAGTTAAATTTGCCGTTTTGAACATTTTGTTATGAGAAGATTTTGAAAAACTTCAAGAAATTTTATAATTCCCCCTCGAATAAATGTCTAATTAAAGAACTTATTCAAGATATTGTTAATTCTTACAATTTTTGCACACTTGAAAATTTTCACAAGAAGAAATCTTTTGTTTTTGAATGGAATTGGATTTGCAAAACATAATTTTAGCAGTGAAAAATCATTTTGATGATTGTCTCCCCCTCAGTTTATGATACAATTATTTTACATTAAAAAAACCACTTTTTGAAAAAGTCAGTATCATAAGACTGATTTGAACGGAGAAAATATGTGTTTAAATCCTTAAGTTAAAAAAATTTTAAAATCTTTTTGAATTTTAATTTTTCAATTTTGTATTTTGTTTTTGAAATATATGTACAAATGTTTTTGATGTATGATCTTTCATTCAAGAAGACAACTTTGCGATACGTTCCAACTGGGTTGGAGTCATACATCGCATACCAATCTTGTGAACTAGAAACTCAAACCTTTCCTTCGGAAGGGCCTTTTGTAAATAGATCAGCAAGCTTGTATTCTGTCCCGACAAAGTATAATTCAATTGTACCTTTCTTAACATGCTCTTTGATGAAATGATAACGGATATTAATGTGTTTTGTTCTTGAATGTTGTACGGGATTGCAAGATATGGCAATTGCACTTTTTGAGTCACAGTAGACCAGAATCTTGTGGTAATGAAATCTATAGTCCAGCAGTTGTGTTCGCATCCAGATGACTCGAGCACAACAAGCAGACAAGGATACATACTTAGCTTCCGCAGATGACATAGCTGTACAATCTTGCTTTTTGGACGACCAGCTGACTAACTTATCTCCCAGAAATTGAATGCCTCCAGATGTGCTTTTGCAATCATCATTACACCCTGCATGGTCTGCATCTGCATATGCAATTAGTTCCTAGAATTATTCGAGTACCATAGACCCATGTTAATGAATTGTCTAAGGTAACGAAAGATCCTTTTGACCTCTTTGATGTGTTTTTTAGTTGGGCGTGCCTGATAACGCGTACAAACAAATGTCGCAAAGGCAATATCTGGTCTACTAGCAGTAAGATACATAAGTCCTCCAATCATACTATGATGTTTTGTTTGATCTACTGGGGTACCCTGTAAATCTGCATCTATTTTAGTAGTAGCCATTGGTGTTCTAACAGTATCACATTTTTCCATCTCGTGTTTCTTAAGAATATCCATAGTATATTGCGATTGACATATAAAGATACCCCGGGGAGATTGATGAACCTGAAGTCTGAGAAAGAACTTCATTTCGCCAATCATTGACATTTCAAAATTGTCTTTCATGAGTTTTTCAAATCTTTTTGCAAAAACTGGTTTAGTTGACCCAAAAATTATGTCATCGATATAGATTTGAACTAACAAAATGTCATCCCCGTGTCTTCTTGTAAACTGTGTTGGATCGACAATACCCTTTGTGAAATGGTGTTCGATTAGAAACGAGGAAAGCTTGTCATACCATGCTCTCGGGGCTTATTTGAGACCATATAGAGCTTTCTTAAGACGATAAACGTGATTTGGAAAGTTTGGATCTACAAAACCATTTGGCTATTGAACATAAACCTCATCTTTCAGTGGACTGTTCAGGAATGTTGTTTTAACATCCATCTGGGAAATTGGAAAGTTCTTGTGAGCCACATATGCCACAAAGATTCAGACAGCTTCAAGTCTTGCAACTGGTGCAAACGATTCCTTAAATTCTATTCCCTCTTCTTGACCGTATCCTTTGGCAACTAAACGAGACTTGTTCCGAATAACTGTGTTCTCAGCATCAGTTTTATTTTCCAAATCCATTTGACTTTGATTATGTTTCTGCCAATAGGACATTTGACAAGTTCCCAAACATTAAGGCGTTTAAACTGATTAAGCTCATCTTGCATGGATTCAATCCAACTATGATCAAGCATTGCTTCCTTGATATTTTTCAGTTCGATTATACTCACTGTAAGTGCATACATACAAACTTTTGCATCAGTTTAAAGTCTTTTCCTTGTCATAACCGGCTTTAAGGGATCACCAATCACTTGTTCAAGTGGATGATTCTTAGTCCATCTATCAATTGAGCGATGTTGTTGGTGAAATTGATGCATGTAACACCCCCAAATTGGGTCGCAGCGGAATAAGGGTCCGGGGCGTGTTACTTCATAGATCAATAACACAAGATATATATAGAACGACCAAAAAGTCGTTTAAAAACTGATACATTAGATTTAACAAATATTTGATACAAATAGCCCGAAGCTTTAACTTGTTCCTTATTATTATTACAAAGATACTGGTTCACAATACATGAGTCTCCCAAAACATAATACATACATATCTTTAGCATGACATCCCAAAACAAAATCACCAATGTATCCTTGGCACCTTATGCTTACTGATCTCCTAAAAAACATTGCTTTAAAACGTCAACAATAATGTTGGTGAATTCATAGGTTTGATAAATCATAATATGCAGGACCGCAAGACTTTCCCCGTGATAATAAGACCAGATTACATTTACACTAAGCTCATGACACTAAAGCTTGACAGTTTTGTTCGCGAAGCCGACGATCTTTCTTGCAATAATAATATATATAGCTATTTCTGCCCGATAGATGTTCCAAACAAAACCCCGAAAACATCCCAAATTCGACTGCAATAAAAACGTTCGTTAATCCCTGTAATAGCTAGTACACCCGAACGGTGGAGGCGTTTCCTTCAAATCGATCTATCATAACATTCCACGCTCAAAATTTAAAGTTACTAGCCACATAATGTAAATAACCACCTACATCAATCAATTGACAGTTTCATATAATGGGCTCAACTTGGGTTAATCGCTACTTAGGCCAACAAGTATCATCTAAAATATCCACTCGCGCCAATTTATAAAACAAAGCATGTTTTCCTCCACCCCAAGTTATAAATCAATGAAATCGTAAAAATTGGGGCTATGAACTCACCTAGAGTTCTGATAATCCAACATACCGCAGATAAAGCGTCACGTAAATGATTCGAATGCAACCTAAATTAACATAGGTCGTATAACACTAATCGCTTTGATTAACTAACGTCATATACAGGTCTATGTTAGTTACATCATACTATCGTTCGGGCTATCATAATTAAGAGGTCAAGTAGTGAACGTATGAGAGCTAGGGACACTTAAACCCTCCTTAAATCCAAGCAACTCGTCGATACGTCCCCCGAAGAGGCCATCATTATGAAACTCCCTACTAATAATGTACATTGATAACCACATATAATCTATATAGTTCAATCACCAACTAATGGTTTTGGTAAAATTGTGTTTAATTAGTTAAAACATTTATAATTACCGTTTTAGTAAATATAGCATAACTTTTGCGTTTTAAGCCCGATTTTGACGTTTCTTATGCCCACGCTTTCGTATTAAGACGAGTTATCATAATTTGACATTTTCATAGTTTTTAACCCTCTGAAGAATGTAACATTTTACTGTTCCAACCAACATGAGTATTTCACTATATAGTTTTTTATCGGTCGTAACACCCGTAAATGTCCCGAGTATTTTTATTCGTTATAGCTCTGTTTTTTTTAAGTGATTCTTTCCGTTGAAAAATTTCAAGAAAAATTTCATAACTCCCCCTCGAATAAATATCTAATTAAAGAACTTATTCAAGAGATTGTTAATTTTTACAATTTTGCACACTTGAAAAATTTTCACAAGAAGATGATTTTTGAAGAAATCTTTTGTTTTTTTAATGGAATTGGATTTGCAAAACACATTTTTAGCAGTGAAAAATCATTTTAGTGATTTTCTCCCCCCCAGTCTATGATACAATGATTTTGCATTTAAAGAACTATGTTTCTTTTAAAAATTTAGTATCATAAGACTGATTTGAACGAGGAAAATATGTGTTTAAATCATTCAAGTTAAAAAAATTTATGTTTTTTTATAAAATCTTTTTAAGTTTTTATATTTTTTTAATTTTTTGTTTTGTTTTTGAAATGTATTTACTAATGTGTTTGATGTATGATATTTCATTCAAGAAGACAACTTTGCGAGACGTTCCAACTGGGTTGGAGTCATACATCGCATACCAATCTTGTGAACTAGAAACTCAAACCTTTCCTTTGGAAGGGCTTTTATGAATAGATCAGCAAGCTGGTATTCCGTCCCAACAAAGTATAATTCAATTGTACCTTTCTCAACATGATCTTTGATGAAATGATAACGGATGTTAATGTGTTTTGTTATTGAATGTTGTATGGGATTACAAGATATGGAAATTACACTTTTTGAGTCACAGCAGATCGGAATCTTTTGGTAATGAAATCCATAGTCCAACAGTTGCGTTCGTATCTAAATGACTTGAGCACAACAAGCCGACAAGGATACATACTCAGCTTCCACAGATGACATAGCTATACAATCTTGCTTTTTTGACGCCTAACTGACTAGCTTATCTCCCAGAAATTGAATGCCTCTGGATGTGCTTTTGCAATCATCATTACACCCTGCATGGTCTGCATCTGCATATGCAATTAGCTCAAACCCAAAATCCTTCGAGTACCATAGACCCATGTTAATGGATTGTCTAAGGTAACGAAAGATCCTTTTGACCTCTTTGAGGTGTTTTTCAGTTGGGCGTGCCTGATAACGCGCACATACAAATGTCGCAAAGGCAATATCTGGTCTACTAGCAGTAAGATACATAAGTCCCCCAATCATACTACGATATTTTGTTTGATCTACTAGGGTACCCTGTAAATCTGCATCTAGTTTAGTAGTAGCCATTGGTGTGCTAACAGTATCACATTTTTCCATCCCGTGTTTCTTAAGAATATCCATAGTATATTGCGATTGACATATAAAGATACCCCGGGGAGATTGATGAACCTGAAGTCCAAGAAAGAACTTCATTTCGCCAATCATTGACATTTCAAAATTATCTTTCATGAGTTTTTCAAATCTTTTTGCAAAAACTGGTTTAGTTGACCCAAAAATTATGTCATCGACATAGATTTGAACTAACAAAATGTCATCCCCGTGTCTTCTTGTAAACAGTGTCGGATCGACAATACCTTTTGTGAAATGGTGTTCGATTAGAAACGAGGAAAGCTTGTCATACCATGCTCTCGGGGCTTGTTTGAGACCATATAGAGCTTTCTTAAGACGATAAACGTGATTTGGAAAGTCTGGATCTACAAAACCATCAGGCTGTTGAACAAAACCTCCTTTTTTAGTGGACCGTTCAGCAACTGGTGCAAACGATTCCTCAAAATCTATTCCCTCTTCTTGACCATATCCTTTGGCAACTAAACGAGACTTGTTCCGAATAACTGTGTTTTCAGCATCAGTTTTATTTTTCCAAATCCATTTGACTTTGATTATGTTTCTGCCAACAGGACATTCGACAAGTTCCCAAACATCAAGGCGTTTGAACTGGTTAAGCTCATCTTGCATGGATTCAATCCAGCTGTGATCAAGCATAGCTTCCTTGATATTTTTCGGTTCAATCGTACTCACTGTAAGTGCATACATACAAACTTCTGCATCCGTTTGGAGTCGTTTCCTTGTCATTACCGGCTTTGAGGGATCACCAATCACTTGTTCAAGTGGATGATTCTTAGTCCATCTATCAATTGAGCGATGTTGTTGGTGAAATTGATGCATATTTGATGGATCCTGATATGTTGAAGAAGATTCAGCAACATCAAATTCAGGAGTTTGTGGTGCATTATGAAACATATTTCCATCAAAATCTGCAACGTCTTCTTGAACAAATTCATCGGCAACTTCATTCAAGACTGGAGAGTTTGGTTCAGTAACAACTTGTTCTTCCGAAGAGACTACTATTGGAGGAGCATCATCCTGGTCAACGACGATTGACGATGATGAAGAAGTGTGGTCATTATCAAGAGTATTTGCAGCGGAATTATCAGACACTTCTTGTGAGCTCGTCACATAGTATTCTTCATACATAGGACCAAACAAATTATCCAAGTCTGATGTTGAAGGTACGGATTGTGAATCTTCCGATGAATCATTGAAATTCGCGCAGTTCATTCCGGGTTCTAAATTGTTGCATTCAGAAGCCATAGCCGTGAGTTCATCAAACTTGACATGGATCGTTTCCATTATCTTTTTAGTTCGGCGGTTATAGATACGAAATCCACGTGATGACTCAGAATAACCAACAAAAATACCAATGTCAGCCTTCGGTTTCATCTTCCCAAGATCATCACGATCATTTGTTGGATAGCAAAGAGATCCAAACACATAAAAGTATTAGACATTGGATTTCTACCACGAATCAACTCATACGGAGTTTTATTATGTCGGGTGTGTATAATAGAGCGATTCTGAGTAAAGCAAGCAGTAGCAATGGCTTCGGCCCACAGAAATTCTGGTGCTTTAGAAAAGATAAGCATTGTTCGAGCAGCCTCGACGAGTGTTCGATTACGTCTTTCAACAACACCATTTTGTTGAGGCGTTCGAGCAATTGAAGTTTTATGAACAATGCCTAACTTTGCATAAAATGCCCTTAATTTCTCATTTTTGAATTCGGTTCCATTATCAGTTCGAATTGTCAGAATTAAAGCCTTTAGATTCCTTTGAACTTGATTAACAAAATCAATAATCATATCTGGAGCCTCATCCTTGGTGCGAAGAAAATATACCCATGTGTACCGAGAATAGTCATCAACAATCACGAGAATATATTTCTTGCCATTGATACTTGCGACTCTCATTGGCCCACACAAATCCATATGAAGTAATTCGAGTTTGGATTCAGTGCTTGGAACCAACTTAGGTGGAAGTGAAGCTTTCTTGCTTTTACCCTGTTCACAAGCTAAACATAAATGGTTTTTGCGGTACTTAAATTTCGAAAGCCCATCAACTAGATCGTGTGAAGTGAGTTGGTTAATGGTGCCAAAATTCAAATGAGACAACCGGCGATGCCATAACCAAGATTTTGTTAACGTGGCTCTAGACATTAAGCACACTAGAGAAGAAGCTGCTGATAAACGTCAAAATCGTGTCGTAGTAATATATAGTATATCCCGTCAGATAAGACAATGACCTTAGGAAAAATATGTGTGTTTTAACACATATCAAAATTCCCCCACACTAAGCCATTGCTGGTCCCACACGCAATGTAAATAAAACACGCCCGGAAATAAATAATTAAATCCCCCTCTAAATTATGACCCCTCATAATCAAACATGAACAGAAAATGTCCATTAAGAAGGTTCAAAAATCATTTATCTCGAAAGTACCCCCGTTTTAACCACTTATTTAATAATAATAAAAACTAAGATAAAAATTAAATAACATTATTTAAAAGGCTTTTAAGAACAGGAGTTCGTCATCCTTGATTTTTTTACAATCCCCAAACTAAGCTTAAAACGAAATCACAGTTAAATATAAGATTAGATGCTAACACTACTCATAAATGCTAATTGTGTAAGTATTAACTTAACTTTTCGCTCCCTTATTCCTAATTTCCTCTAAGGATTATTTTTTATTTTTGGTGACAAATAAATTATGTCCTTATTTAAATAAAATAACCCGGTTTAGACCACAATTAGTTTGAAATCCTTTCCTAAAGAGACGATATGGTAAGAATAAGGTCCACATTAAGGTTCTAATTTCTCACGATTTAGGGGTTATCCTTTTTATTTCATCCGCAACAACTCAACTACGAGTCCAGAGACGGAGGCTTTATTTAGATAACCCCGGAGTCGAAATTTGGCTTTATACTTATTATTATTGCAACATTATTAAACCTCGATCCTTTAGAAGGCTGCAACATCGGTTGTGAGCCGGCAAGATGCAGCAAACATATTTCGACCTCGACTCTCCCCGAATTCCTTCGTCCTGGGGGCAGAAATAGAAGAATAGAAAAATCACTATCGGATTTTCATATGCCACTGGTTAAGAGAAGAAAAATGAAAAGTAGAAATGCTGGGGTCAAAAATTGTGTCTTCATTCCCGAAAGAGAAAAGACAATAAGAAATCACCGGATAAGTGAAATAAGGAAGGAAGGTTCGGATAAGGACGTCTGAATATATCAAAAGGTTGGGATGGGTAGGTAACACATTAGGCACATGAACAAGAGGTTCTCCCATAACAACGTTGGTCAACTCACCCTGATCGGGCTCAATCTCAAAATGAAACGAATCATACTCGGAAAGAGAGTTATTAGCATGAGTAGTGGTACTGCCACTACTAATTTCTTCTGTATGATCACTAAAAGACTCGAATTTAGGTAAAGCATTATCTGAATAAGA
>BQNB010145389.1:0-16724 GCA_026074375.1 Tanacetum coccineum
ACAGTTCATTATATTTCTACTGACCTTAGCTGCCCGTCATTGTAGTGAATGGGTAATATTTTAATCTCAGAGTGATTATCTAGATAATACAACCCACTTATCAGACCTCACAAAACAATTATAATGAAAACGGGTCCAATGGGTCAATAGTCGGACAAGGTATACTTTATATGCACAAAGACAATAAAAAAACATCCCGCATCTTCTGATGAAGGTACATCTTTTGAAGTTCTGTTTCTAGAAAGTTCATGGTGTCCACCAGGTGACATTTCTTTTAAATAGCGGATCCCCTGCACCAGTTAGCCTATGCCTAATATTTTGCCCAGATGTAGGAAAGAAGAAAGGCACTACTGTTAAGCAGACTCAACAAAAAGATGACTCAAACCTCCACGCTCTTGAGCACAAGATTTTGAGTCTCGCCTATCGATTCTCAAACAGGTTAAATAATAAATTTAGGTAAAGAAGAAATCAGGTCAAATACGTAGAAAATAGCTTAAAGTTCATACTCAATGCATACACCTCTGATTATTAATAATATTTTTGCAATAAAGGTGTTTGCAGGACAACCTTTCCTAGCCTCTTATGGCCCTATAACAGCCAGACCTGTTCTGACCCGTGACCCAACCCGTTTTATTTCCACAACTAATGACCATTCTTTATCAAAAATCAAACTTCTAAACGATACCTGAGGTCATTCCTGGTTTTTTAGCAGACGTCCCAGCATTTTGACCAGCTATACCACTTGGAATCTACTCAAAAAAGACAAGACGAGCATGCATTTTTTAGAAAAATATATGAAAATACCAACAACATAATTGTTTTTTCACTTACTCGTCCTCTAGAGCTAGAATTGATTTGTGGACACTATAATATGGTCCAATCAAAGACATAGTCAAACTGATAGCCTGAAAATCTAAGAATCTATCAGGTCTAAGTTAACATATATCTACCAATTTAAAGTGTATTGGCGCTTTAATGCAAAACAAAAATAATACATCAAATATTTTACCAGTGTATGACTTCTTGCACTTTTACAAATAAAAAGCCTCTTCAAATATGAATAGTCTGGTTTGTCTTCAGATCTCAAGGATCGGCGGAGGGGATAATAAGTGATAACTGCCAACATGTTGTAAATGCTATAATTTGAGAAAGCGCATCACCAACTAAACCATGAACATTGGCTGCATCAGCTGACATCCTGGCACCAATTTCACCACTCGAGTTTTCCTGCTTATCAAACCAACCAACCTCCATATTTATCACATTTTCAAAGCATAATGTTGTGATCCTTTTTATTAACTTAGACCCTGCAATAGCAAACAAATTTGATCTCACGGGATAACCTACAAACGATACCAATCCAATAACAAACATTAGGGCCCAAATTTTTGAGTCTGACTTCATTTTATGAAGCGGTCCATAAAACGTATTGATCATGCAAGAAAGCGATATACTAAAAATAGGGAAGATTGTTCCGTTAATTACTATTGCAGCTATAGCACTAAAAATGATAACACGTAACTGTAACAATTGCAGCTAACTCATTTAATTTATTTATAAACTTGTAAATGAGAATCAAGTTCAAAAACCTACTTATTTGAACAAATTATTAGTACAACTAATATGCCTATTGATTATTAGTAACTAAATATAATACCTACTTATTCATGTGTAAATACCTATTCATTATAATCCTTATGATTATAAATTATATTGTTATACAATATTGGTTATTACTATTTTGATAACAAACTTTAATACTAATTGCAATTTGACACACCTAAATCATCAATTAAAGCATAAAAACATAAACCCAAAAATCAATTACCAAAAAAAACCTAAATCTATTATACATTAGTTGTTGATATAAATTTATGTTCTAAATAAAAACACATACCTTTGATTTTTTAAGTTCTAAATAAAAAGACATACCTTCGTAACCGAAAAAGAAGAGGATTATGATTAAGGTTTCAATTTATGTAGAATGAAGATAAAAACTGGGAATGGTGGTCGGGTTGTGGTGGAAGAAAGGGATGTTAGGGTTGGTGGGTAATTTTGTGATGTTGTTTCCTCTGTAAGTTAAAATTTTAGCACAAAAGTTACTTAACTGGCCCTCCAAGTTTGACCTTTAGAGTTTATAAATTCACACCCGCTTTTTTATAGTTTTTTCTTCACATTTGTAACACACGTAATTTTTTAAAATTTTATTCTCTAAACGAGATTTATCAATTATTGACCACATCGAATCCAATTTTGACTTTTTATTAGCTAATCACATCGCACGATTTTGCATACGTGGCAAAATCAATCGTTCTGATTGATTTAATTTTTTTCATACTAACATTTAATCTCATACAAAACTCTGAAATAATGTAATTCTTTTATTATATAAAAGATGTGGAAAAGTTCCACATCATCCTCGATCTAAGCATTAGCACAACTTGAATGATCACCATTATATGTATATGACATGCCATATGCATAATAAGAAAGAAAAAAAAGCACGAAAAAGTATCAACCAGCCCCATAGTAATATAGCAAAACGTTCCTAGACAATTTCTAAGCATCCAATAGTCGAGCTACTTGCAAGGTATTCTTGAAGTGAAGAGTAAGTAACTTGAGATCAAGGTTTTAAAAGGCACGCATGGCGCCGCTAAGGCATCGCAAAGGCACGAGGCGTAACCTCCACGCTACGCAATAGACCAAGGCGTAGGCTTAAGGCATGATGTGATATGAGAAGTGAAAAAACGTGATAAGGCGCAATAAGGCATGATGCATGGAGGTTTTTTTGAATTAAATTTCGATAAAAATCGTTTTTTAGAAATAAAAAAGATTACATGCAAATATAGTTTTTTGACTTTATTCCTTATGTATGACACTTTTTGTAAACTCAATATATTAGAAATATGATATAAATATATAAATTTATAAATATTTTCATATTTGGTGCCGCTTTAAGTCACGCCTTAAAAAACGCCATGACTCGTCATGGCTCCTAAGGCGTGAGGCTTGGCCATGCCGCCGCGCCGTGCCTCACGCTATTTATAACCTTACTTGAGACTGAACTAGTAACAATAACATCACAAGCATGGCTTGTAGTTCTAGAGTCATTACCAAACAAGCGATTATTCCTTTCCTGTTATATAAAGTAAAAAGTGGCAGCAAGCAAATTGCGACCAATGACACTTCTAACTGGCCTTAAATGAGCTATGAGACTATGGGAGTGATCCGAGAAACAAAATCCGCCTACATAGAGAAACATCTTGCATAGCGGCTAAAGGCTTAACCTCGTCATAGACATTAAAAAAGAGATGGGCATATGAGTCCGGTTATAGTTTACACAATGGACATCGAAGCATGTTTAAGTAAGTGGAATCACCAACATCACATTGCCTCAATATATCAGTGGTCTTTAATTTCTTCTGCATGACTAACCAATAGATGAAAAACATGTCTCGGGGCACAATGAGGGTACCAAACGATGTGATGTTAAGTGACTTCCTTTTCTCATTCACAAATACTTCCTACATTAAGCTAACCTTGAAATCCTTATCATTTTCACTTTTATCACTCCATGCCAGTTTATCTTCACGATTATAATAGAGATAATAGACATTAATCGCATTAAGAACTACGAAACAAATCATACCATGCGACAGGCCACCTTCATACACCATCACGAATCAAATTAGTCGACTTGTCATTGTGAATAAAACTGATAGCCTATCATATCCACATCAAACACACATGAAAATAAAAGACATTCTAGAGAGAGAAAGAGGTTTTAGAGAGAGAAAGTAAAAGAAAGAAAAATGAATGATTACATAAAGAAGAATGAGTAACCAACACCCTCATAACATGCGAGGAGGGTTGTATTTATAGTACAAGGGAGTTGGACTCTTGTGGGTTTTGGTTGGGCCTTGTTGGGCCGAAACTAATAAAACAAATAGGCTTTAGCCCGACACCTAGGCCCAATTAGCTTAGATTAATTCCCGTAAACTATGTTTTCCTATACAAGGCTCGGGAATATATAATGACCATCACTTTACTAAAAACGAGGCTAACGATCTCCCCTTAAGGGGTGGTTATTGCACTTATGGCTTCACTTCTTGCGACGTCTTGAATCTTGGAGCCTTGTGTTTTTGGGAATTCTTTTAAAGTTCCTTTTGCATGCTTGCGATCTTGGATCTTGATCTTTGACTTGATATCTTTGTCTTAATCTTGATATTTTGGTCTTTAGCCTTGACTTCATCTTAAACTCTGAGATCTTTAAATCCCTATCCTGGAATCTAATGCCATCTTATGATCTTGTGTCTCTACCCACATGCTCATTATCTTGAAAGCTTGCTAACAATCTCCCTCAACATTGATCTTTTACTTGATCTGCTTGCCATATTATCATTGATGTTCTTTGAGGAAGTTCTGGTACATCAGAGCTCGCGAAAGACTTTGACATATGTACTTGAGCTTTCATTAGGTATTTATATTTGTCGATTGATCATGAGCATGTGGTAGTGAATCTTGACTCATCATAGACTAGATGTTGCTACCGTCGGGAAGACCTGCATGTATAGGTTAGTGATAAAAACATATATGGACGAAAGTGTCTTTGTCACTTCATCGAATACGGTTGCAATAACCATAGTTCCCCATTAATCAGTATTAATACTGCTTGTGATCAGGTAGAATTCAAAAGAATATCTTTGATAGGGTTTCGCAGCTGCACTAGCCGTTATCGTTACCGGAGCGTCTCAAAGCATACAATAAGGTAAGAGTGAATCAGATAGTTACTATCTTTCTGATTGAGTCGTCAATTCATTTACTGGACCAAAATCGATAGTGAGTTGAAACAAGCTTGATTCATATAGAATCTCGCAAGTCACCTACCGCAGATCTGTTTGATGTTGACTCTGGAAGGATTTCCATCATTACTGTGAATACTAAAGAGTATCACTCTGATATTCTGGCAAATAACACAAGGATAATGCGTAGGATTCTTGTACAAGTTGTGTTTTTAATGATGAACAACAATTGTATATAGGAATTTGTATCCTAATGAGATTTTTGATTGATCTCATTGGCTCTATACTCTATAAATACGCTTTTGTTATTTGGTAATCGGAGGCTGGAGCGGACTGCCACCTTTTCAATATCAACGATCTCGGAATGAGAAAGCCGATAGAAGCGTGTTGATCTCCATGAGAAATGAAACAAACTTCTTTTGAGAGAAGCCTGAGTAGCTGGGATGAGTTGTGCATTGCATCAATGGGTCCATGATGACTTGTCTTCAATACCAGAATGATCTTTATGATTACCGATAGATTATGCATTGACCCGGTTTCTGCCTAAGGTTGTATGGAGGGCTTCTTTCTTTACATATTTTATCCTTACATTTCTTTTTAATTCTTCAACCCCTTCAATGTTATTCCAACGTGTCCTCATTGTCACCATGTTGGGTATTTCCCTAGAGGACGCGTTGGAATAACATTGAAGGGGTTTGAAAGATTTTGAAATTTCTTTATGAAAATATCTTGAAAAAATGTGCTCAATAGGAAAATGATTTTATATTTGTCTTATAAATTATCATTTCCTTGGTGCTTCTCTTGAGCATTTAAAACTTTAAATGTTTATATGACTTTGCTCAAGACCGAGAAGATATGAACTTCCTGTTGTTAAGGATAAATGTACATAAATGAAAATTCCTTTCTTTGGAGTCCGAGTCCTATGCTGACATTTACTTAGAAGTCGTAGAAAAAATTTGAAGATACACGTTTTGAAAACTTTTTGAAACTCTCGCTCGAACTTCATTTATACACCCGTGTTAATATTAATTAACATTTCTAGGTGTGTAAATGTTATTGATTTATGAGAGACATGTCGAAGAAGATTATTTTTGAAATTTTTGAAATTTTTAATTTTGTTTTTTGCTTTTATAGGTTTTATAATTTTATATTTTGTTTTTCTGATAAATATATACAAAGAATTATTGTGATTTTGCAAGACGTTCAAGCTTCCGTAGAGACAAACTGCGCATACCAAGGTGACGAACCAAATAATTAACCTATCCGCTGGAAGGGCTTTGGTAAAGACGTCGGCTAATTGGTAATCAGTCTTGACAAAATACAGTTCAATCGTACCCTTTTCTACGTGCTCCTTAATGAAATGGTAGCGAACAGCGATGTGTTTTGTTCTCGAGTGTTGGACCAGGTTGTAGGATATGGCTATGGATGATGTTGAATTACAATAGATAGGAATCTTGTTGAAGTGAAAGCCATAATCCGTTAACTGTGTCCTCATCCAAATGACTTGGGCACAACAAGCGGATAAAGACACATATTATGCTTTCGCGAATGACAACGTCGTACAATCTTTCCTTTTTCGAGGACCAGCCCACCAGGTTTTCTCCTAAGAATTGAGTTGCACCAGAAATTCTTTTGAAGGAGTCTCGACATCCCTCGTAATCAGCATCTAAAAATCCAGTTAGTTCAAAACCAGAATCCTTCGTATACCAAAGACCGATATTGATAGTTCCTCGGAGATAACAAAAGATCCTTTTAACCTCCTTGAGGTGCTTCTCGGTTGGTAGAGCCTGGTACCAAGCACATAAACAAGTAGCATGTACAATGTCCGGTCTGCTTGACGTGAGATACATTAGGGCACCAATCATGCTATGATATTTCGTTGTATCGACTAGAGTCCCATTCTTGTCAAGGTCAAGCTTGTCTTTGATCTCCATTGGTGTACCAATGGGATCACAAGTTTCCATTCCATATTTTTTAAGGATTTCTAACACGTAGTTGGACTGGTTTATGAAGATGCCACAGGGGGATTGGTTAACTTGTAAACCAAGGAAAAACGTCATTTCCCCCATCATCGACATTTTGAAGTGGCTTTTCATAAGGTCAGAAAATAATTAGGTATACCTAGGGTTAGTAGAACCAAAGATAATATCATCTACATAGACTTGTACAACTAAGATGTTGTCGTCGAAGTGTCTTATAAACAGCGTAGGATCAATAGTGCCTTTGTTAAAGTGATTATGTTGGAGAAACTTTGACAATTCATTGTACCATGCCCTTGGTGCTTGCTTTAACCCATAAAGTACCTTCTTTAGCTTATAAACAAGGCTTGGATGATCAACATCGATGAAACCTTCAGGTTGACATACGTACACGTCTTCTTTTAACAAACCATGCAAGAAAGCAGTTTTCACATCCAATTAAAATACGGTGAACGATTTATGTGCAACGTAGGCTAAAAATATCCTAATAGCTTCCATCCTAGCAACCAGAGTGAAGGATTCTTCAAAATCTATTCCTTCCTCTTGACGGCACCCTCTCACAACCAAGCGACTCTTGTTTCTAATGATCGTGTTCTCTTCATCATGCTTGTTCTTGAATAACCATTTCAAAGTAAGAGGTTTTATGTTAACTAGCACCCATACACCAAGCCTTTTGAATTGGAGAAGATCTTCTTGCATTGAATCAATCCATGTAGGGTCGGTCATAACCTCTTTGACATTTTTTGGTTCCATAGTACTCACAATCAGTGCCTAGATGCACATATCACCATCGGTTCGCAACTGATTTCTTGTTAAAACTGGTCGTAATGGTTCTCCTATCACTTGTTCTAAGGGATGATCCTTAGTACACTGCTATTCATGTTGGTATGGTTGATAAAACGTATGCATGTTTGATGGATCTACATATTGTGAAGATGATGATTCAGCAGCACTTGTGGTTGGTGGAGCAAATAGATTTACAAACGTATTCCCATCGAGCATAGCATTCGGAACATTATCAGCAATTGTTTCGGATTGGAGTTGAGCTTGATCATCTTGTTGCTGAACATGTTGTGGTTGTTGTAGCTCGTCAACATCCTATAAAGTGTTTGGAATATCTGCAACTTGTGAGGATGAAATTGTTGGTGTCGGTGCAGTGTCTGCTATTGTTGTAGATGTCATTAAAGTCTAAATAACTTGAGGTGCTAGAGCAGAAGGAGTAGTCCTTGTAGCAGCTGATGGTTGACCACCAATATAATCATCATACATAGCTTCAAACAATAAATCCAATTCACGTTCAATTGTTTTTTGAGATGTTATTGTTGATGGAGCATAAGTAAGATCGAGTCCTGAACTGATTCGTCTAGAAGTCATGCTTTGAAGCCCTGGTTTTGAACTGCGTTGTTAAAAAGCCAAAGCTGAAAGCTCATCAAATGTCACATTCATCGTCTCCATGATTTTCTTTGTCCTTCGGCTGTAAACTTTGTAAGCGTAGGAAGTAGCAGAATAACTAATAAAAAAGCCTATATCACCCTTCCCACCAAGCTTCCCAGTATCCTCTCAATCATTCTTAGGATAACAGAGAGCCTCGAATACATGAAGAAAGGAGATATCCGGTTTTTTATCGTTAATAAGCTCATATGGTGTTTTTCCAAATTGTCGATGAATGATGTAGTGGTTTTGAGTGTAGCACGTAGTAGCAATCGCTTCAGCCCATAAGAATAACAGAGCACAAGAAAAAATCAACATTGTTCTAGCACCCTCTACTAACGTACGGTTTCTGCGTTCCATGACTCTATTTTGTTGAGGTGTTCTAACAGAAGACGCTTGGTGAGAAATGCAAACACTATCAAAGTATTTTTTAAGCACTTGATTCTTAAATTATGTGACATTGTTAGTTCTTACAATGATGACTAGAGCTTGCAGTAGAACTGTAATTTTCTTTAGAAAGGTTTTAATCTCCTCTAGTGCTTCATCTTTTGATACGAGAAAGTGTACCCAAGTGTAACGAGAGTAATCATCCACAATCACCAGAGCATACCACTTCCCATATATGTTTTCGACTCTCATTGGGCCATACAAGTCCATATGAAGAAGGTGTAGCCTCTGCTTAGAATTTGGAACAGGTTTGGGTGGGTGAGATGCCTTTTTGATTTTTTCTTACTCACATAAGGGACAAAGATGTTCTTTATAATATTTGAATTTTGGAAGACCGGTGACGAGATCGTTTTTAGCAAGGTCATTTATGGTGTCAAAATTGAGGTGGGATAAACGTTGATGCCATAACCATGACTTGGTAGAATGAGCGATGAGGCAAATTAGAGATGCAGAGGCCATTTCATGGATGTTGACGGTGTAAAGGTTTGTTGTACGATTTCCTTTCAACAAATCAACTCCTTTAAGATTTCTGATGAAACAAGTGTTTCTTCTGAAAGCGACCTCTAAATCTGAATCACAAAACTAACCAACTGAGAACAGGTTATGCCCCAAGCCTTCAACGAAATAAACCCTGGTGATTAATATATTTTCCCATTGGATATCACCATAACCCAGAATTACAGCAATATGATCATTTCCAAAGTGAACCATTCCCAGAAACTTCCAAACGAAATTTATGAGAAGCTTCAGATTTCTGGTCATATGCTTTGAGCATCCTGAGTCTACGAACCATAAACAGATTTGAACTATTTGCCAAAGAAAAAGTAGAATTTGGAAACTATTTTCTTGTAGGTTCTTGAGGGTTAGAAATACATGCATTTTCACCTTTAGAGTTGTCAGACTGACTCTCTGATTCACTGGATTCAATTATTTTTTCTTTAAGGTCGAACATTCTTTCAGTTGGTGACCACCTAAGGCAAGATATAGGTTTATTAGGCTCAGGTGAAGTAAGTCTTTCTTTAGACCCTACCTTCTTAGGTTTCTTGACCTTCGGCTTATGTTTATTTTTATTTGCAGTGTTTGAAAAAGTAGCATATAAGTTATTCATACAAGAATTCATGTCATTCACATAATTAAGCATACATACATCATGATTAGAAGTGATTAAACATTGCTTACACATAGCACAAACAACTTTAGATTTATCATTCCGAATAGCAAGCTTACTGTTATTACATTCAAATGACATATGTTTCTTATTCTTAGAAAGCAGTAAATTCCTAAGGTGTTCTTCTACTTCAACTTCTTTATTCTTGATGCAACTACTTATGGACGCAAAGGGGACCCTATCATTCTTTGTATTGCTCCTAGGCTGTGGTCTTCTGGTCTTAGTAGTGTTGTCTACTCCTGTAGAAGACAAACCATTTGAGTCAGAATTAACTTCTTTCTTAGTGATGACATGAGATTGTGAAACAACGATAGGATTTATACTAACGCTTGCTCTAACTTTGTTGATAGGCACAAAATTTTCTTCCTTAGAAGTCTTAAACGGATTAATCCTCAACATTCCAGGGGCAATCACTTTATCATTTGTCCCAACTTTTGATTCTTTGGTGGTAGGTACCAATTTTGAAGTGACTGGGTTTGCCAAATCATTCATCTCAACAACCGTGGGAGGAACCCAAGTTTTTGAAAAATTTGGACGTTCAGATTGAAATGCATTTGGTTGTCAAGCAACAGAATAGTTTATAAGAAGTTGCAAAAGAGGTTTCCCCACGATTGATTAATTTGCAAACTTAGTATTCGCACTCGTACCTTTGGTTATGTCCTTTTGTTCAGTAACCTTATCAAATAACCGGGCTCTTAATGTAGCATTTTCATAAATGGTGTCATGTAATTTTTCTTGCAAAGAGTCAGTTATTATTTTGGTCTGATCCCGTGTCACATTGATAGAGTCAAAAAGGTTCTTGTATGTTGTCTTAAGATGTTCATTTTCTTTTGCATAATTCAAAACCTAAAACTCTAATTCCACGTTCTCATTTTCTAGCTTCTAAAACAAAGGATCAAGTGTATTTGATACACATGGAGTATCCTGAATCTTACCCTTGAAATCTCCCAACTGAGCTTGCAACCATTCGATCTTTTGTTGCATGTCATTATAAGCTTTATCGTACGAAATTTTGTCATACTTACATTCCTCACATTTTTATACCAACTATTCCAAAGAACATCGAATTCTTTTTACTTTTTAATGATGCAAGTTTCAAGTTTTTCTTTCATACGGTCAAGCTCAGTTTAGAGATTTGATGTATCTACAATAGAATTACTTTGCACAATCGACATAATATCCTGACTGACAACTGCTTTCAAGAGACGCTCAATTTCATATTTCAAAGCCTTGTGCTTAGCAAGAGATTCATCAGCTTCTTTTGCAAGAGATTTGAAGTCTCGAACAAATTTAGCTGCTTCTTTTAAAAATTGTATTTCAAAATTTTGAACTCTAGCATCAACTTAGTTAACGATAGAGAAAATTTCATCTTTTATAATTTTGTGAAGCTCTTGATGAGCAGTAGACGACCAATTGTGTATATCTAATGTCATTTTTTGTTTAACAACACGTTGAAGAGTCACAATGGTGCTTTTTACCTCATTTAGAAATTTTCTTGCAACACTTGAAGAAGTATCATCCGAAAACTCTTCATTTGGTATTGAAAATGATTTGGAAACACTGGTCGTTTTGGAAGTATTTGAAAAATACAACTCTTCACGTGACTTGGCCTTTTGAGAAACAAAACCTCTTAAAGTTGATTAATCTATGCATAATTTGCCGGTTTTATTTCTTTGTTCAATTGTTTCATTTTTAAGCGACTCTCTTGAGCAAGTTGTAGTGTTTCATCTGAATCATACACAGCAGGAGGATCATGCTTTTCTAATAAAACTTTGCCATTATACAAACTCTGTTGTTTCTATTGAGCTTGCTTGAGATAAAAAGGATTTTGATAACCTAAAGCCATTTTATGTTCAGTGTGGTAAAACGAGTCTGGCTTAGGTGAAATCATGTGAATCGTTTGAATCGATTGACCCGTTTTGACCAAAATGTTATCTAATTCCTTTATATTATTCTCAAGTTGAATTTGTTTATCAAGAAGCTCATCTTTGTGTATTTTGAAATCAGACTTTAACCTTTTCTTTTCTTCCTGAAGAAAGGAAACTGTTGACTTTTCTTTTGAAAGCTGATTATTTAGATTCGCAATTTCCTCATTCAAAGTCATTATCATTTTAGCAGAAATTAAGTGAAGTGAATTTATTTTTTTAGTAAGACATCACTCTTGATAAACAGACTTTTGGTAACATCCTTCAAGCTTATCATATTTTTCTTGATTAATTTCAAAACACTTTTCTTGATTTTTATATCTAGCAAGCTCAGTGGTCAAATCAACATTTGTTTCTTTCATTTTGCGATTGACCGTGTTAACTTTCTCAACCTCTATAGCTAAATCATCATATAATGATTCAAAATAAGCATGTGTTTCCTTAACAGTAGAATGATTTTGTTTTACTGTTCCCCTATATTGTTCCATACTAGAAACCGTAGATATAACATTGCTGTCATTATGTTTAACTTGGTGTGGTTCAAGAATGGGATCGAGTAGATCAGTTACTGCTCCTCTTAAGTGAACATATTAAATATCTCATTATTATAACAATGGTCATATTCGTGTACCTCAGTTGATCCATCTGAGTCATAGACGAGAGCTTTATCAGTATGAGTACCCGGTGTCGATTCTTGCCGCAAATTAGCCAT
Source organism: Tanacetum coccineum (assembly GCA_026074375.1). Lineage (NCBI taxonomy): Eukaryota > Viridiplantae > Streptophyta > Magnoliopsida > Asterales > Asteraceae > Tanacetum > Tanacetum coccineum. The sequence continues at coordinate 12,465 of BQNB010145389.1, forward strand.
CAAAATGCAGTTTGCATTGACTTCCTCAATTTCATCAAGATCCCCTGCAGCAGCCATCAAATCAAATTCCTTAGCTTGGAGTTGAATCTCTGCTTCTTCTTTTTGAGCAATCAACAACTGATTCTGAAGATAAGCAGCATCCCTTTTTTTTACTGTGCAATTCCTAGCATAATGATCAATTCCTCTGCAGTTGTAACACCTTACGTGATTTCCATTGTTCCCATTACCATTATCATTACCTTCAGCCCATTCTGCTACAACATTACCATTCCCATTCTGATTCACATTCTGTTTAACAATCCCCGGAACAACAATAAGCCCATTCTGATTTACAACATTCTGAACACCCGGATTTTGAACTGCATTTTGAACAACCTAATTCCCGACATTCTGTATTGCATTTTACCCATTCAGATTCCTAACATTCTGCCCATCATATTGTCTAAACTGATTCCCACCATTACCTCCAACCATCTGCATATGTTTGTCTTGACCCAAATTCATACCCGGCTGTGCAATTGCCTAATACGAGAGTTTGATGAAATTATCTGGTTGTTGTTGGTTGGTAATGAGTAGTTTAGTTTGAATGCCTTAGCCATTAGTACAAGTGCCTTGTTTATTGCAGTTGTGGGATCTATAATGTCTTCAGAATTTGGCATTGGTTGTTGCATGTAGTTCGTGTTGAATGATGGTTGTGGGATGAAGTTGTTGTTGGGTAGTGGTTGTTGCATGTAGGTAACCTGTGATGGTTGATCTTGGTGAAACACTGGATAGTTGTAAGGATTGTTGGAATTTGCCATTAGTGCCAAGGGATCGTGTGTTCTTGCAATTCGTTCTGCCCTTAGTTTATTTACCTCCACCTGATTGTATTTCAAGAAATCATACAACTGAGTGTACTCTACTTCATGCAAATCCTTTGTTTGGTGAACAATGGTAACATGTCGACTCCATTCTGGTTGTAGGCTGTTTAGGAACTTGAGATTGCTGGCAATCTTTTCTGAAAAATGTTTGTTTCTATTGAAGTCATTCATTAACTTGGAGAAGCGATGATAGTAAGACTCAATCGATTCCCCATCAGTAGAAGTAAACCTTTCTCATTCATTAAACGACTTGGCCTTTTTCTTTTGAATTCTAATATCATAACCTTTCATTATTTGTTGAACACGTAACCAGATTTCCTGAGTAGTTTCACAACTATCAACAGCAGCATAGATGTCTTCAAGAAGACCCATGAGAATAGTCTGAATGGCTTGATCATCTGCTTCCATTTGCTTTACTTCTTTTTAGTAAGTTCCTCATCGGTCTGCTCATGAAAAGTTTCAACAACAGGAACTTCACGGTCTGGATCACTTGGTTCAAGAATCATTCGTTTGACATATGGACCATGCATAATGGAATTGTAGATTAGCTTTCCGTTTGGTTTACTCTTTGCATAACGAAGAAGACGAGAAGGTCATGGAACATAGTTGTCTTTGTTAAGCATAGGTGGACGGTTTTCGAAACCAGCAGCATAAATGTCTTGTTGAGTGTACCTTGCAAAAGTGATGTGAAATGATATAATAGAATCGTTTTAGTGATTAGTGATTATGAGTTGTTCTTGATGTAACTTAAAAGTCCTTGAAAGTCCAAAAAGGTCTTGGAAAAATCGGCTAAGCTTAGGAAATGTGGCAATTTCAGTTAAGCTTAGGAAATGTGGCAATTTCGGTTGAGGTGTCAATTTCGGCTTGTTGGCAATTTCGGTTAATGCAAAATGTCAATTTTGGTTAGTGCAAAGTGGCAATTTCGGCTAATGCAAAATGTCAATTTCGGTTAATGCAAAGTGGCAATTTCGGTTAATGCAAAGTGGCAATTTCGGTTAATGCAAAGATGGCAATTTTGGTGCCTTCAAAGTGGTAATTTCGGTGCCTTCATAAAATTCGAAAAACCAACTTTTCAAATCACTCAAAAACACACTTTTTGACCTTTTTGATGATTTCTTTGGCACAACTAAGTATAACTAAGATACTCTTAACATAAAAACATAATCTTTATGAATTTTAACACCAAAAAAATGTCACTTTTTGTTTCGTGTACAACCAAAGAAAACGTACCCCTTTTTCAAGTTTTGAACAAACTAAACTCACACAAATCACTAAACACTCCTAGGCTCTTGATACCACATGATAGCCTATCATATCCACATCAAACACACACGAAAATAGAAGAAATTCTAGAGAGATCAAGAGGTTTTAGAGAGAGAAAGTAAAAGAAAGAAAAATAGATGATTACATAAAGAAGAATGAGTAACCAACATCCTCCTAACATGCTAGGAGGGTTGTATTTATAGTACAAGGGAGTTGGACCCTTGTGGGTTTTAGTTTGGCCTTATTGGGCCGAAACTAATAAAACAAATGGGCTTTAGCCTGACACCTAGGCCCAATTAGCTTAGATTAATTCCCGTAAACTATGTTTTCCTATACAAGGCTCATGAATATATAATGACAATCACTTTACTAAAAACGAGGCTAACAAAAAATAGCTCCAGTACTGTCACGAACACTCATATGCCTTCGAAGGTAACTTTGAGTACACCAGAATCTAACCAAATAAAAGTGTACATACCATTACAAATTTGGACCAAACAAAAGGGCCTCGGATTTGTATGATTTATCTTAATAACTTAGATTATGCGTACTCCAACCCTACCATTTAGTCGGTCTCTACACGACCCGACCAAACCCCGCATTACCTAGCATTTTGACAGACCAAACTCACCCTACTTTTGCATTTGTTTGGGCTGCTGTGCGACCGAAAAAAATGGGAAGAGACGAAATAGAAATATAGCCGTTGAGGGTGTTGGTTTATATATAAAAAAATTATACCCTCTTTATTTTTCATATACTTTCTTCTACAACCACACCTACAACAAATATTTTTTCCTTTTATTTCTCAAATCAAACAAATGAATTCGATCAATTCATTTTTGATGATACGGATGAAGAAGAGGAAGTTAATAGTTAGTGTTCGGGTTTTTTAAAGAAGCCGCTACATTTTTACTAGCTTTCACTTCTACAATACCAATAATTCGACGCAACTCGATTGTTAGAGATCGTCACGGTGCTCATGATTGTCTAGTGGCGGCTTACTTCGCTGAACAACCAATGTACACCCTAAAACAGTTCCGTGCACGATTCCGAATGCGAAGAAAATTATTCAATCGGATTGTTCGAAATTTGAATGATACGTACCCGTATTTTCAACAAAATATTGATGATGTTGGTAGATGTGGCATATCCGCGTTAGTGAAATGTACCTTCACAATTCGTCGATTAGCATGCGACTTCGTTCCAGATTCTCTAGATGAATATCTACAAATTGGTACTAAAACTGCTTGTGATTGTCTCGTTAATTTCTATAACGTGATTATGGAGTTATATGACGAGGAGTATTTGCGAAAGCCTACACAAACCGATATTGAAAAACTATATGCTTATCGCGAGGAGAAACATGGGTTTCCTGATATGGTAGAAAGCATTGACTATACGAAATGGCTTTTGGCTCAATGCCCAGTTCGACTTCGCGGTCAGTTCTGTAGGGGTGATTCCTGATCAGATCCATTCATTTTGTTAGAGGCGGTTGCCTCACAAGATTTATTGATTTGGCATGCGTTTTTTGGTGTTGCAGGGTCGAACAATAACATCAACGTTATACGTTAATCACCTCGTTTAAACGATCTCAAAGAAGAGAAAGCACCATATGTTGCATTCGTGGCTAACGACGTACATTATAAATGGGGATACTATCTTACTGACAGGATATATTCGGAATTGTTTGTTCTTATCAAGTCTATTTCACATCCAAGCACACATGATACGAAGCGAATAAGATATAAGCAAGCGCATGAAGCAACAAGAAAAGATGTGGAACGAGCGTTTGGCATGCTAAAAAAAGTGGGCTATAATAAAAACTCCCGCACGGTCACGAAGTCTTTGGACAATTACGAAATTGATATACACTTGCATCATATTACATAATATGATTATAAAAGTCAGAAAGAAGGCAATCTCTCCCAAGATTTTTTGGAAAGAACAACATCGTGAAGATGATCGAATATGATCAGATAAAAATCAGTTACAAGTTATCATATATATTAACGACTCGGACGCTCATCTTACTTTAAAAGCCGATTTAGTCGAACACGTTTGGCGTCGAGAAACTGAGCATTAATTTAGATTGTATTGTTTTTAAATTTATTTTAATCATTGTAATGTTTTATTTTAA
>BQNB010145390.1:0-16724 GCA_026074375.1 Tanacetum coccineum
CGGGGATGATGAGATGGACATCGAGGAGGATGAGGACGATGATATGGACATTGAGGCGGATGAGGAGGATAAGGATGACAAGATGGATGTTGAGATTGACGAGGAGGCAGATGAGGAGCACTCAGCTCCTGCCTACCCGGTAGTTGTTGCTTTACCAGCTACTGCCCCGTCTACAGAGGAGACTGAGCCATTTGAGACTAATGAGTCTGCGGCCACACCACTACCTCACCCTGCATATCGTATGACAGTTAGGATTACTATTCCAGAGCCATTACCTGTACCAGCATGGTCTGATTCTGAGGTTGCCAGATTGCTTGCTATATCTTCCCCACCAACATCACCACTATCTCCATGGTCTTCATCACCACCCCAGATTCCTTTCCCACTATCACCACCCTCAGCTGTATTGACAGCACCATTTCCTAGTCCTATTCGTTCATTGGGCTATCGAGCTGCCACGATTCGGATGAGAGCTGAGGTTGCAGCTACTTCCCATTCACTACCATTACCACCACCCTTCATACTCTCCCCTACCAGACCAGATGCACCACCACCCTTGCCTACATCAGCTCTTACTTCATTCCCACTACTATTACTACCCTCTGACAGTCATAGAGAGGGCAGACCCGAGGTTAACCTACCACCTCGGATAGGGTTAGGTATCGATTTGGGTCCTAGGTATGAGATAGGAGAGAGCTCCGCTGCTACTGCTGGAGGTCTTAGGGCAGATTACGGCTTTGTTGCCACTATGGACAGGCAGATCAGACGTGACCCAGAGAGATATGTCGGATATGGGATCACGGATTCATGGGATGAGATTGTTGAGACCTTACAGGGAGCTCCAGTTAGTACCGATACAGAGTTGGGTACACACATGAGAGAGTTTGAGTCTATGGTTAGGCGTGATATAGACGAGATCTACACGAGGTTAGATGACGAGCAGGGACAGAGACAACTATTAGCCGGTCGGGTCAATATGTTGTTTAGAGATAGACGTACTCATGCACATACACGTCAGCTCATGGAGACCGAGGCTGGGATGTCTAGAGAGGCTTGGGGACGGCTTAGGGAAAATCTATGGATGCGAGTGATCTTGCGCATGCAGAGGTTATGTCACTACGCACCACAGTTCATGCACAGATGTCAGAGATCACAGAGTTACAGTCAGCGGATCGTAGTAGACGGAGAGCGATTTCAGATTTGCTAGAGACAGACCGCGGGAGGCGTGAGGAGATGAGAGAGTTGAGGGCTGCTGATCGTACTCGACAGCAGCAGATTATTCAGACATTGACTGTTATGCAGACACTACAGAGAGAGATGATTCCACTTCAGGGACTGGTCACCACACTGCAGGGGCAGGTGACAGCTTTACAGGGACAGGTGATGGCATTACAGGGGCAGGTTACTGCATTACAGGGACAGCAGGGACCCGCTGGGGGTCCTGCACAGCCAGAGCTGCCAGAGGAGGCTGGTAGCAGTTCTTAGATTAGACTTTGTTATGGCTAGTCATTTTGTATATAGCCTACTAAGTATTACGGGTTTAATCCCGGCTAGTAAGGCTTTAGGCTGTTATGTTTATTTTGTAACCTATGATCATTTTGTATCTGAACCAATCATGTATGTTTTCCAGTTATATATGGAATGGTGGTATTATGTCATGTTTATAATCGAATTTGTGATGAATGAATGTCGATTTGGTTATATCATTGTTAATTACAATTCAATTATACATTTCACTGTGTGATGTGATCTCACTTTAGTTATCATGGATATGTCATGTCATGGTTATGATTTTATGAAATCTAACGGGTATTGTATTTTCTTGTGATGGAAGAAAATGGCCCCAAAACGAGCCACAAGGTCAACACCAGTCACAACAACACCAGCCCCAACAGCAACAACAACCACTACGGTTACTAATGCTCAACTCCAAGCTATGATTGACCAAGGTGTCAGTGCCGCTTTGGCCGCACGTGACGCAACCAGGAATGGCATTGACAGCCATACTTCGGGAACGGGTGTCAGGGGATCTGAACGCGTTGCTCGAGAGTGCACTTACCAGGATTTCATGAAGTGCAAACCTCTGTATTTCAAGGGCACCGAAGGAGTGGTTGAGTTAACCCAATGGTTTGAAAGAATGGAGACTGTTTTCCGCATAAGCAACTGCTCAGTGGAAAACCAAGTCAAATTTTCTACTTGTACTCTTTTAGCAAGTGCTCTAACATGGTGGAATTCCCATGTTATGACTGTTACTCATGATGTTGCATATTCAATGACTTGGGTCGATCTAAGGAAGAAGATGACTGACAAATATTGTCCACGAAACGAAATGAAGAAGCTTGAGGCTGAATTATGGAACTTGAAAGTGATAGGTACTGATGTGGTCAAGTACAACCAACATTTTTAAGAACTAGCACTTCTATGTGTTAGAATGTTCCCTGAGGAATCAGACAAAATTGAAAGGTATGTCGGAGGATTGCCCGACATGATCCATGGAAACATCGTAGCTTCAAAACCAAAGACCATGCAAGAGGCTATTGAAATGGCCACTGAACTGATGGACAAGAGAGTTAGTACCATGGCGGAAAGACAAGCTAAAAACAAGAGGAAGTTTGAAAACACCTCCCGAAAGAATCAGAATCAACAACAACAACAAAATAAGAGGCAGAACACCGGCAGGGCATACACTGCTGGATCGGGTGATAAGAAACCATACGGGGGATCTAGACCCCTATGCCCAAAATGCAATTACCACCATGAAGGTTCGTGTGCTCCAAAGTGCTATAAATGCAACAAATATGGTCACATCGCCCGTGACTGTAGGGGTATGGGAAATGCCAACAGCTTTAACAACCAGAAGGGCACCAGATCGGGTCAGAAACCTACTTGTTTTGAGTGTGGAGTTCAGGGGCACTTTAAGAAGGAATGTCCAAGGATGAAGAACAACAAAGGAAATCGTGGTAATCAAGCTAGGAATGACAAGGCTCCAGCGAAGGTGTATGTGGTTGGAAATGCGGTGGCAAATCCAGACAACGTCGTTGCGGGTACGTTTCTTCTAAACAACCGCTATGCATATATCTTGTTTAATATGGGTGCCGATCGAATTTTTGTGTCTACTGCATTTAGCTCCCAAATTGACATTACGCCATCTACCCTAGATCATTATTATGATGTCGAACTAGCTGACGGAAGGATAATTGGGTTAAACACTATACTTAAGGGTTGCACATTAAACTTCCTAAACCACCAATTCAATGTAAACTTAATGCCTGTAGAACTTGGTAGTTTCGATGCTATAATCGGTATGGATTGGTTGGCGAAATACCAAGCGGTTATTGTGTGTGCCGAGAAGATTGTTCGCATTCCCTGGAAAAATAAAACCTTAATCATACACGGTGATGGAAGTACTCAGGGAAATGTGACACGATTAAACATCATTTCTTGCACTAAAATGCAGAAGTACATGGAAAAAGGGTTTCCTATCTTTCTGGCACATGTTACTACAAAAGAGGTTGAAGACAAGTCGGAGAAGAAGCGACTTGAGGACGTACCAATAGTTCAAGACTTTCCTGAAGTATTTCCTGAAGACTTGCCGGGTCTTCCTCCGACTCGACAAGTGGAGTTTCAAATTGATTTGGTACCTGGTGCTGCACCTGTGGCACGGGCACCTTATCGATTGGCGCCTTCCAAAATGAAAGAGTTATCTGAGCAACTGAAAGAGCTATCCGACAAAGGCTTTATAAGACCCAGTTCCTCACCCTGGGGAGCTCCGGTCTTGTTTGTCAAGAAGAAAGACGGGTCATTCCGGATGTGCATTGATTACCGGGAATTGAATAAACTAACGGTGAAGAACCGTTATCCACTCCTAAGAATTGATGATTTATTTGATCAGCTCCAAGGGTCGAGTGTTTACTCGAAAATCAACCTAAGGTTAGGTTATCACCAATTAAGGGTTCGAGAAGAAGACATTCTGAAGACTGCCTTCAGAACTCGTTATGGCCATTACGAATTTCAAGTTATGCCGTTTGGTTTAACAAACGCACTGCCGTATTCATGGACCTTATGAATCGGGTATGCAAACCATATCTAGATAAATTCATGATTGTCTTTATTGACGATATTCTTATATATTCGAAGAACAAGAAAGAATATAAAGAACACCTTAAGCAAATCCTAGAATTGCTTAAGAAGGAGGAGTTGTATGCCAAGTTTTCCAAATGTGAATTTTGGATTCCCAAGGTACAGTTCCTCGGTCACGTGATCGATAGTGAAGGAATTCATGTGGATCCAGCCAAGATTGAATCCATTAAAGATTGGACATCTCCTAAGTCACCAACGGAGATTCGTTAATTTTAGGTCTTGCTGGGTATTACCGAAGATTCATTGAAGGGTTTTCAAAGATAGCCAAACCAATGACTAAGCTTACTCAAAAGAAGATCAAGTTTGAGTGGGGCGATAAACAAGAAGCAGCCTTTCAACTGTTGAAGCAAAAGTTATGCTGTGCCACCAATCATTGCTTTACCTGAAGGAAGCACGAAGATTCATGCATACTGCGATGCTTCGAAGAAAGGTTGGCGCTGTATTGATGCAAAGAGAAAAAGAGATTTCCTTATGGCATTACCGACAGTTGAGATTCATGAGGAAGATAACTATACAACTCATGATTTAGAAACTTGGTGCAGTGGTGTTCGCTCTCATGATCTGGAGACTTTTATTTATATGAACTAAGTGTACGTGTTCACCGATCCACAAAAGTTTGCAAACACATTTTAGATCAAAAAGAGTTGACATGTGGGGCAAACGGACGATGGTTAGAGTTTGCTAAGTATTATGATTGCGTTATTCGGTTATACATCGGGAAGCAAATGTCAGTTGATGATGCTTTGAGCAGGATAGAGCGAGAACCGCCCATTAAGAGTTGAGCCTTGGTTATGGACTATTAGCTTGGATCTTCCTAAACAGATCTTAATGCTCAGACGGAAGCCGCTGAAACCAGAGAACCATTAAAAGTGATGACGTTGGGGGAATGTTGATTGAAACGCTATTTCCAAGAAGCAATTTAGAGAACAAAAAGTTGGGAACCAGTACAGGATGCGAACCCGTGCCTCAATGGCAGAAGTTGGTTACCTTGTTATGGCGATTTGCGGACTGTGATCATGCACGAGTCCCACAAATCAAAATACTCTATTCTTCCGGGTTTCGACAAAATGTACCAAGACATGAAGATGTTATATTGGGGGCAACACATGTCTTCACCTCGTCTCTTAGCACCCTTAGTCACCAAGTTCCAAAATTACTAGAAATAGGGGTGTTATGCCTGCTCCTACCCAGGTTCTATGATCTTCATACCTGCTCCTACACCCTTATGATGTTCATATGATCATACATAAACTCTTGTTAAAGTTTCATAACACAATTCATGCTCATTTTCCATTTTGATCCAAAATCGTACACCCGAAACTCTAATTTTATGTTTTTCTTAAAAATAAATGTTATAATGGTTAAATGTTGTTATAATCTATCCTAGCATGCTTAAATAATGTTAAAATAACTACTTTATTGATTATTGAAGGAATTTGAACTTAAAACCCACGCGTTTACAATTTGAAACCCTAATTTGACCCATTTTGCTTCCTAGCTTAACGAATTGTTATTTTAAACTTACGTTGCGTTAAATCTTCATATTTTAGCTTATATTAATAAGGTAGAACCTCTAAATGTCATTTAGTAACTTAAAATAAGCTTGCATGGTATTTTGGACTTGTTTTACAAAAGTATTCCATGCAAGGGGTATATATCGTAACTTTCAGATACTTATATCTAAAAGGGCTAAAAATGTCATTTTATCAAAGTTATAACTATATGTGTCTATTATTTCACTTTCCAAATTACAAGGTTTACTTTTTATATCTTTTAAACTTGAAGGACCAAACTCGTAAAAGTGCAAACTTTGAGGGTATATTTTGCCATTTTTCATTCTCAAGGGTCTAAAATGTAACATTTTGAAAAAGTATAAAAATGTATTCAAAACATTACAAGAGATAACTTTAATTAACACTTGTCATGCTTAACATTTCCAGATATTGATCAAAACGCTTAAAACCACTTATGTTATAACCATAATATCATTCATCATGAATGTGCCTTTATAAATCATGTCCCGGATATCTATTGTACCACAACACTAGGGAGCTTCATATTAAGGAGTTTCATCTTGGTATTATGTTTTGATTGAGTTGTTGGGTTTACGATTTAAAGTGCCCTAGCTCCTTAAACGTTTACTGAATGACTTCTTAATTATGATGACCCGAACGATGATACAATAATTCCAAACTTTCCAATCAAAATCATAACTCTTGGAACCAAAGTTCTAAAGTACAATCTTCCTAAAGACTTGACATATTTACTCAGGTTCCGTGACGTGGCTGCTTACTATCATTTTTCTATATTAACCTACCCCGTTAAGATTGTGATAAGGTCGTCAGCTTTCATTTTGGAATATTTATTACAACTATAACACCCTGTGTTTTCAAGTCATTGACGACGTCAACAAATCCGCAATGTACTTTTTGTAATGTACGTGTTCACTTTAAATCATAAGCGATAAGTTAAATCGCGTACGCCAAAAATTAGCGTTCAATGTAAACGGGCACCAAACAATTAAATGTTTACATCAATCAAGGGTTATATAATTATTTTGAGAATAATTATTAACTTTGTTCATTTTTATTTTTATCGGATACGTTAAGTGTATACGTTTCGCGATAAATTGCGTTTAGGCACTCCCGGAACCACCAAAACTTTTCTACGCTTCAACAAATACCCACATTTATACCCAATACATAAAAATTACTCAAATATACCATGTATATCATATATATGCCGAATTTATGGCATGTTATACAAAGAAAAATAAGAAAGACTTCCTTTTGGTCAAATACAACACCATGCTATGTCTTTTGACTCATAAGGCCATACCTAAGACCAATGACCATCCTTTGAACCATGCTTGGTCTCTTTGACTAGAATTACTTCCTATATACATGCATTGCTAGCTAAGATAACTCATACAACATCTACACTTAGAGAAAAATCAAACAAAACCCCTCTTTGACTCCTATAGAGCTCACGGCTCAAAATCATCACCCAACCAAACCCATACAAAATTTTCTACAATCCATACACTTCTATATACACCTATTCTAAGATATACTAAGGCATTTGCAAGCATTGAATCACCATTTCCAAGTATTTCTCAAGTTAAAGAAAGCTAGGGTTTAGTTAAGGAAAGCTAGGGTTTCTTAAGTGCAAGCTTGGTTTTTGTGGCTAAACAAGGGTTTAGTACTTGTACATCATCATCATCATACCTCCTAAGGTCCACTTGAACTCTTTATGTTCTCATATTTTTCATTTTTATGCACATGATTATTCTATTTAGTTTAACCAACATTTTAGGATTTATCATGAAAATGATATTTCTACTTGAAATTGATCATATGGATTACTTTTATATATGTTTTTGTGTTATTACATATACATGTTAAAAGGATGATAAAATATTGCATCAAGAGTATTAAAATGTAAACATGATCATGGGATAATTAGAGGTGTTTTTAATGGTTTATTAATAATATTCAGCTAAAGAAATAATATGACAATTAAGGTATAATTATGGACCTATGTTAATGTTAATGGTTCTAATATAGGATGTAGATAATTATATATGAAATATAAGAACCAAATGGGTGGGTTACAAAAGTTGGAAAAATATGAAAACTCTAACAATATATGATTTATCAAACCTATGAATTCACCAACATTATTGTTGACGTTTTAAAGCAATGTTTTTCAGGGGATCAATAAGCACAAGGTGCGATGGATACATTGGTGGTTTTGAATTGGATGTCATGCATTAAAGATTTGGTCGCATTTCATTTTGTTTATCTGTTATGACTGAAAATCCTTTGAATTTTAAACAAGTAACAAGTTACCTTAGGCTTATGTAACAATTACTTTGTTAAATCTAATGTATCGGTTTTAAAACGACTTTTTGGTCGTTCTATATATATCTTGTGTTATTGATCGATGAAATAACACGCCCGGACCCTTATTCCGCTGCGACTATTCCGCTGCGACCCAATTTGGGGGTGTTACAGATTGGTATCAAGAGCCAAGGTTATAGAGAACCAGGTCAAATGTTTTTGCTGGACTATAACCATTTTCAAAAGTTATTTTTATAACAAGGGACATACATATGTGCATACATTCATGCATACACTACTTGTTGCATTAGTTGGCTGGACTAGATGCATTCATATTTTATATACATGTTATGATTATAAATGTATATTGCTATAAGAGTCTTATATAATATACTCATATAAGCCATTTCTACTGGTCACAGTAGTCATGTCAGCTGATTCCGAGTATTCCATCTGAGGATCCTTACGAGGAGGCTGCCAGACAGCTACTGGAGCAGGCACCACATTCTCTAGAGTATATACCTGATCCCATGGAGCTGGAGGATCATGTACCAGTATACATTCCGGAGCCTAAGCATCCTGAGGACTTAGTGCCAGCTGAGGATGAGGCACCTACACCTCAACTACCACTATTCTTTTTATCTCCACATATTCGACCCCCACATACTAGAGCAGCCATGAGGCAGATGAGAGCTACAGCACCATCCACCTATCATTCACTACTCCCATCAGGGACCCTACCATGGTTACCTATCCCTCTACCTGCACCATCTACTAGTCGTAGAGCTATTATTCCTGAGGCTGACACGCCGCCTTAGAAGAGACTATTACTTACTACTCTCAGACCTGGGTGTGAGGTTGGAGAGAGTTCTACTACTGCTGCTGCAAGACAGCCAGGACCCACTATAGAGAACAGACTCCGAGATACTGAGAGGAGGATTATGACCGCCTTAGAGTTGTCACAGGAATGTCAGTTACCATGGTAGATGTTCGCAGTAGAAGAGAGTTCTGAGTTTTACACAGACCATCACGATGCTAGAAGGATGTGCAGCTGTGGAGCTGAGATTGTGGTATTTGAGGATGAGAGAGACTTGCTTTTACGAAGCAGAGCGTATGAGACCCAGTCAGGGCCTTGGCTAGGTCTTGAACGCTTCATGCAGGGCATTAGAGGCACGAGTTACAGTATTAGAGACTGATGCGCGTCGCCACGAGTGGCAGCGTCAGGCTGCAGATGATCTTGCTGTTCAGTATATCATGCGTACCCAGGCCTTGGAGGCTGGAGCACGCGTTGACACATTGGAGGACACTGGTAGCAGTTCCTAGACTTTGGTTATGATTGTATCTACTATGCAGTCTGTTAAGTTTTATGGGTTACTCCCAGCTAGCAGGCGGTATAGATCTTTTGTTTTTGATTAGCTATTCTGTATAGCCTACTAAGTATTACGGGTAACTCCCGGCTAGTAGGGCTCTATGTTGATTTTCATTTTGTAACCTAGCGATAGGGAATCATTTTGTACCAAACAGATCATGTATATTTCCAGATTATATATGGAATGGATGTATTATGTTATGTCGATCTTGTGTTGGTTATATGTTTCACTATGTGATGTGATCTTATTTTATTTATGATGCATACATTATGTCACGTTATGATTGTATTGAAATCTAACGGGTATTGTATTTTCTTGTGATTGAAGAAAATGGCACCAAAGAGAACCACAAGGTCAAAACCAGCCACACCAACTCCAAATGAACCAACCACAACTGTTACTGAGGCACAACTTCAGGCCTTAATTGATCAAGGAGTTGCTGCTGCAATGGCTGAAGCAGAAGCAAGCAGGGTTAGGAATGGCTACAATAGCAATGGTTCAGGACCAAGGCCAGCCCAAACTGCTTAGCGAATGCTGCTTACTCTGATTCGTGAAATGCAAACCTGTTGGACTTCAAAGGCACCGAGGTGGAGTTGTCGGACTTATCGATGGTTGAGAAAGAAAATTGGAGTCTGTTGTTTAGCATTAGCAATTTGCCCCGAGCAGGCAAGTCAAGTCCAATTCGCAACTTGCACACTGCAAGTGATGCTCTTACATGTGGATATGTCCATGTTAAGGACCATACTAGGGAAAAAAGCAGCTCTGCCATGACATGGACAGCCATGAAGAAAATGAATGACTGATAAAATACTGCCCAAAGGGTGAGTCAAGAAAATATGAGATGAGAAGGTGAATCTTAAGGTCAAGGGCACCGATGTGGTCTCCTATAGTCAAACGATTTGTTCAGCAATAGCTTTGATGTGTTCCAGAATGCACTCCCAGAAGAGGTAGACAAGATTGAACACTATATCGGTGGATGGCCGATATGATACTTGCAGTGTAAGGCATCAAAAATCAAAGACCATGCAAGAAGTTATTGAGTTTACACTGAGTTGATGGAGGATTAAGACCCAAGGGCTTCTGCTGAACGTAGGAGAAAGGAAAAAGAAAGAATGTGATCGTTCCAGAACAATCAAAACCAACAGAATTAGAGGCAGGAACGCAGGCCAGCTACCACTGCAGGCAATCGTGAATCAGGAAAACCATACGCCGGTCTAACTAAACCTCTGTGTTCAAGTGTAATTTCAATCATGAAGGTCCTTGTCCACCCAAGTGCAGTAACTGCAAGAAGGTTGGCCATGCGACAAGGATGTAGAATCCGACTGGCCAACAACAACAACAACAACACAACCGCAACAACAACAACACAATTACCGTAACAACAACATAAATCAACAGGGCAATGGTTGCTTGAGTGCGGAGCTCAAGGCCATTTTAAAAGAAACTGCCCAAGACTAAGAAACAATGACCGTGGTAATCAAGCTGGAAATGACAGGGCTCCAGCGAAGGTGTATGTGGTTGGAAATGCGGGGGCAAACCCAGAGGACAAACGTCGTTTTGCGGGTACGTTCTTCTAAACATCCGCTATGCTTATATCTTTTTTGATACGGGTTGCGCGATAGTTTTATTGTCTACTACATTTAGCTCCCAAATTGACATCACGCCATCTACCCTAGATTACTATTATGATGTCGAACTAGCTGACGGGAGGATAATTGGGTTAAACACTATGCTTAAGGGGTGCACATTAAACTTCCTAAACCACCAATTCAACATAAACTTAATGCCTGTAGAACTTGGTAGTTTTGATGCTATAATCGGTATGGATTGGCGTTGGCGGAAGTTACCCAAGCGGTCAATTGTATGTGACCCCCACCCGAAAAGATTGTTCGCATCCCTGTGAGAAAAATAAAACCTTAATCATACAAGGGGCTGGAAGTTACTCAGGGAAATTGTGGACACGATAATTTAAACCTCATTTCGTGCACAAAAAGCGCAGGATGGAAGTAACATGAAAAAAGGTTTGCCTATCTTTTTGGCACATGGTCACTGCAAAAGAGGAGGTTGAAATGACAAGTCGGAGGAGAAGCGACTTGAGGGGTACAATAGTTCAAGACTCTTTCCCAGAGTATTTCTGAGGACTTGCGGGTCCTTCCTCCGACTCGACAAGTGGAGTTTCAAATTGATTTGGTACCTGGTGCTGCACCTGTAGCACGGGCACCTTATCGATTGGCGGCCTTCGAGATGAAAGAGTTATTTGAGCAACTGAAAGAGCTTGTCCGCCAAAGGCTTATAAGACCAGAGTTCTCACCTTGGGGAGCTCCGTCTTGTTTGTCAAGAAGAAGGACGGATCATTCTGGATGTTGCATTGAATTACGGGAATTGAATAAACTCGGTGAAGAACCGTTATCCGCTTCCCAGAATTGATGATTTATTTGATTCATCTTCCAGGGTTCGAGTGTGTCTACTTGAAAATTGACCTTAAGGTCAGGTTATCACCAATTGAGGGTTCGAGAAGTAGACATTCCAAAGACTGCCTTCAGAACTCGTTATGGCCATTACGAATTTCAAGTTATGCCGTTTGGTTTGACAAATGCACCTGCTGTGTTTATGGACCTCATGAACCGAGTGTGCAAACCTTATCTGGACAAATTCGTAATTGTCTTTATTGACGACATTTTGATCTATTCCAAGAGCAAGTAAGAGCTCGTAGAGCATCTGAAGATAGGAGCTGTTAAAGAAAGAGGAGTTGTATGCAAAGTTTTCCAAATGTGAATTTTGGATTCCCAAAGTGCAGTTCCTCGGTCATGTGATCGATAGTGAAGGAATTCATGTGGATCCAGCCAAGATTGAATCCATTAAGGATTGGACATCTCCTAAGTCACCAACGGAGATTCGTCAATTTTTAGGTCTCGCTGGGTACTAATCGAAGATTTCATTGAAGGGTTTTTCGAAATATCCGCCCAATACCTATGACCAAAGCTTACTCAAAAGAAGGTTAAGTATGAGTGGAGGGCGAAAAAACAAGAAGCAGCTTTTCAACTGTTGATAGCAAGAGTTGTGCAGTGCACCAATCTTGCATTACCTGAAGGACGCAAAGATTTCATCGCCATACTGCGACGCTTCAAAAGAAGGGTTGTTGGGTGTCTGTATGAGCAGAGTGAAAAAGTGATTTTTTATGCAATCACGCCAGTTGAAGATTCATGAGGATAGAAACTTCACGAACTCATGATTTTAGAACTTGGTGCCAGTGGTGTGTCGCTTCAAGATCTGGAGACATTTTATATGAAACTAAGTGTAGTGTTACCGATCACAAGAGTTATGCAAACATTTTCGGATCAAAAAGAGTTGAAACATAAGGGCAACGCCGATGGTTAGAGGTTGCTAAGTGAATTACGATTGCGATATGCGTTATCACCGGGGAAAGCAACAGTCTGTTGCTGATGCTTTGAGCAGGAAAGAACGAGAACCACCGTTGAGAGTTCGAGCTTTAGTTATGACTATTAGCTTGGATCTTCCCAAACAGATCTTAAATGCTCAAACTGAAGCGCGAAAACCAGAGAACATTAAAAGTGAAGACGTTAGGGGAATGTTGATTGAAAACGCTAAATTTCCAGAAGCAATTAGAGAACAAAAGTTAGAACCACGCGCGGATGGAACCCTGTGCCTCAATGGCAGAAGCTGGTTACCTTGTTATGGCGATTTGCGGACTGTGATCATGCACGAATCCCATAAATCAAAATACTCTATCCATCCGGGTTTCGACAAAATGTACCAAGACATGAAGAAGTTATATTGGTGGCCCAACATGAAAGCCGACATAGCTACTTATGTTAACAAGTGTTTGACCTGTGCTAAGGTCAAGGCCAAACATCAAAGGCTGTCAGGATTGTTAGTACAGCCTAAGATTCCCGAATAGAAGTGGGATAACATCACCATGGATTTTGTCACGAAGCTTCCTAAGACGTCTCAAGGCTATGATACAATTTGGGTGATCGTCGACCGACTCACTAAGTCTGCGATCTTCACCCCAATGAGAGAGACCAATCCTTTGGATAAACTCGCAAGATTGTACTTAAAGGAAGTGGTCACGAGGCATGGGATACCCGTCTCGATCATTTGCGATCGTGACCCGAGATTCGCATCTAATTTCTGGAGGTCACTTCAGAATGCTTTAGGTACAAATTTGGATATGAGTACTGCGTACCATCCACAAACAGACGGGCAAAGCGAGAGGACCATTCAAACTCTCGAGGATATGTTGCGTGCTTGTGCAATCGACTTTGGAAAGGGTTTGGGTTAAACCATTTGCATTAGTCAAGTTTTCCTACAACAATAGCTATATCGCTAGTATCAAGGCCGCTCATTTGAAGGACTTTATGGTCGACGTGTTCGTTCACTGTTTGTTGATCTGACGTTGGAGAAGCTCAAATACTCTGGGTCCAGAACTAATTCAAGAGACCACTGAGAAAAATCCTCAGGAATTAACCAAGGATGCAAGCTGCTCCGTGATCGACAGAAGAGTTACGCTGACTTGAAGACGTTAAAACCGATGGAATTCAAGTCGGAGGACAAAGTTTGCTTAGGTCTCGCCTTGGAAACGGGGGTCGTTACGTCTTTGGCAAACGGGGGGGGGATGGTGAACCCTAAGGTATGTTGGACTTTCAAGGTGATAGAAAGGGTTGGAAGAAACGTTGCTTACAAGCTTGAACTCCAAAAAAATTGGCAGAGTTCATAATACATTTATGTATCGTATCTAGTAAGTGTTCATGCCGAGGAACCATTAGCCTTCCGTTGGATGGACTTCATCTTGATGACAAGCTTCATTTTGTTGAGGAACCATTAGAAATAGTGGGTCGTGAAGTTAAACGGTTGAAGCGAAGTCGGATCCCATTAGTCAAAGTTCGATGGAACTCCAAGAGAGGTCCTGAGTTCACGTGGGAGCGTGAAGACCAATTCAAGAAGAAATATCCACACCTCTTCACCAAGACCACACCGTCGTCAAGTGCTGCATCATGAGCCTTGAGGACAAGGCTCGTTTAACGGGGGAAGTCTATAACACCCTGTGTTTTCAAGTCATTGACGACGTCGATAAATCCGCAATGTACCTTTTGTAATGTACGTGTTTACTTTAAATCATAAGCGATAGGTTAAATCGCGTACGCCAAATATTATCGTTTAATGTAAACGGGCATCAAACCATCAAACGTTTACATCAATTATGTGTTATATAATTATTTTAATGATAATTATGGTCGTCGTTCATTTATTTTATTGGTTACGTAAGTTAAATACGTTTATCGATAAATGTACGTTTAAGCGTAACCGGAAGCACGTTAATTTATTAACGCTTCAACAAATACCCTCGATTGTACCCAATAGCTAAAGATTATTTAAAATTTAGCTAAATAAATGATGCTTACACTTTTTACACTAGAAATGAAACAATATGCAAGTAATTGCAAGTAAACACATCTTTATGTAATTTATACAAGTTGTAACTAGTATAAATTCATGCAAGTAAGCTAGCTAAGATAAAAATGAAACATATACTCCCTCCCTCATCACATCATACGGCATACATACATATGTATGATAGGAAAATACAATTTTTACACTCTTTGGTCAATGGTACATCTCTTGCATTTAAAACCTAGCCTTACTTTGTTTCTTTGACTCATAACACATAAACAAGAACCCTTAAAACCCTCAAGGTGTTGTGTTGAATACTATTACTTACTTTTTGACCATTGAATCTTATAAGTGCAAGTAACTAATGAAAGACATCACACAACTCTTATACACTTAGCAAAAATCAAACAAAACTCCTCCCTTTGTCTCTCTATATGCTACGGCATACAACCCCCCACCACACAAATCCATATCAATTTTTCTACAACCCATACACTCCTATACACATCCATCCTAAGATGTTCTAAGGTGTTTCCAACCATTGAATCACCATTTACAAGTAATAATCAAGAAAAGGAAAGCTAGGGTTTTTATTTAGAAAACAAGGGTTTTCTTTGTGCAAGCTTGGATTCTAGGGCTAAACAAGGGTTTAGCATTTGTTTATCATCATCTTCATACACCATAAGGTCATCTTGAACTCTTTATGTTCTTACAATTTTCATTAATATACATATGTTAATTCTTTATAGCTTAAATCACCATTTAGGATTTTTAACATGTAAAAAGAAGTTTTTACTTATTGTCATCATTTTGTACACTTTTATATATCTTATGATGTTAAAGGCATCATGATAGAATGGATGAGAAAGTGTTGTATCATGTTGTTTTGGTGTAAAAATGACTATGTACTAATTAGGGTTTTAAAAGATCAATTAATATGTTTCAAGTGGAAGTAATGCAAATGGCATGTAAATCTTGTTTATGGACTTTTAATGATGTTATATGATCACTAAAATAAGGATATAATAGAAGTATACATATTGTACACACTTGGTTAATGTATAAAAGTTCAAGTATGAACTTGAAGTAAAAAGACACTTAAGTAAAGTTATGTTTTCATGAGATGTTATGACTTGTACATTTTGATAACTTGGACATATGAGGATTATTATGGACAAATGGACTCTAATATATGTATGATATATAACATATATGATATATAAGACATGTGGTGGATTACAAAATTGAAGAGTATGAAAACAAAGGTTAAAAATGGACTTATGAAAGACATCCAAACATTCTGTCCAAAAGTGTTATAAAAATATACTTATTTTATATTTTTATAAGATAATACATTTCACGACGATTCCGAAAAGGTAAGAAACTTGTTAAACGGATTAATAACGAAAAAGTTACGTTAAAAACGAGTTATACGTTAATAAACGGAGTCGTAAAAGAATTTTTATAAAAACTTTTTATAAAAATTATTCAAACAGCAAGTTTGATATTTTTAACAAATAATACATATTTTTAGGATTCCAAAATGATAAGAATCGTAATTTTTCAATTAATAACGAACGAGTTATGAATTTCGCGAGTTTATGACAATTAATACTTTTATAAAACTATTTTTATAAAAGTTACTGTTCATGACAGAAAATTTTATTTTTGTAAACCTTATAAATTGATAGGATTTTCAATAACGAGAACGTCCTCGAAAGAATCGCTAAAAACGGAGCTATAACGAATAAAATACGACATTTACGGGTTTTACGACAACAAATACGATTTAAATAAAACTTACGTCTGATGTGAACAGTAAAAGTTACTGTTCACCAGGGGGTCAAAATATGGAAAATGTCAAATTATGATAACTCGCAAAAAGATGGGCATAAGAAACGTCAAAATCGGGCTTAAAACGCAAAAGTTATGCTAGTTTTACTAAAACGGAAATTATAAA
>BQNB010145391.1:0-16723 GCA_026074375.1 Tanacetum coccineum
TATTGTGATGTTTTTATGTGCAGCAAATGCAACGAACATCCTGGTGGCTTCAAGACCAGCAACAGAGCAAAGGATTCCTCAAAATTTATGCCTTCTTCCTGCTTGTAACCCTTCACAACAAGACGAGACTTGTTTCGAATAACAATGTTTTCTACATCATTTTTATTCTTCGAGATCCATTTGACAACAATGATATTCTTTCCATCTGGTCTAGGAACTAGTTCTCATACGTCTAGTCTCTTGAATTAATGCAGCTCATCTTGCATAGATTCTATCTAGATGTGATCTGACATAGCTTCTTTGATGTTCTTTGGCTCAAATTTACTGACGGTTAATGCATACATACATAACTCAAGATCAGTTTGAAGTCTTTTTCGAGTCATCACAGGTTTGGATGGGTCACCAATTACTTGTTCCAAAGGATGAGCTTTTGTCCAAATGTTTGTTGAGGGTTGTACTTGGTGGAACTCATGCATATTTGATAGATCTAGAGCTGTTGATGACTCGGCTTCAACAAAGTCTGGAGCATCATATGGAGTTAATAACGTATTGCCATCAAATTCTGCAGAGTCTTCGTGATTTAATTCATCAGCTTCGTTCAATAAGATTGGAGAAGTTTGTTCTTCGGATGTAGTTACAAGGGGAGGAGCTTCGTGTTCTTCAACGATGATTAAAGATGTCGAAGGTAAGTCTTCATGATTGTGAACTTGTCGTGCAGCGAAATTGATATGTCAGAAGATCTCTTCTCAAAGTGTTCTTCTTACATTAGCCCGAACAAATTATCCAGATCTTCTTTGGATTGAGTATTCATGGACTCTACTGATGAATTATTATTAATAAATCGTTGTGAAACGGGTTCTAAACTGTCATGTTCAGAAGCCATAACTGTAAGCTCATCAAACTTGACATGAATGATTTCCATAATCTTTTTGGTGCGTTGATGACATCAAATAACATCACTTTTATAGCATCATTTATCCCATGTAAATTACCCATTTTATATAATTATTGCAAGAATTGTTACTTAATAGTTTATATGTGAGAATTGTAGTAATTATGGAGTACTTTGTAAAGATTAACTTTAAGGAACGCATTCTGGAGCTTAAACGAAGAAATATGAAGAAACTGTTCTGACATCCTATACGCTGTATCCATCAAGGAAGATATAGCGTATCTGTGCCTGCACTTTACAAGAAACCACGAAGAACAAAGACCTATACGCCGTGTCCAGAAGACTTCCATACGCCATATCCAGAAGACTTCCATACGCCGTATTCAAGATATAGTATATGAAGATTCTGGAAGATATCAAATGTGGTCCCTACTCCAAGAAACTTCCAATACGCCGTATTGAATTCAACCAATACGGAGTATCGACCAAATTCCAGACAATATAAATAGAAAATCTAAAAATGAGTTTTAGGTGTGCTTGATCATATTTTCGATACCTTAACCACAAAAGTCAATTTTTAGAAGACAAATTCCATAGGAAACACCTTGTAATCTCATATACTCTAGTAACCATTTGATTTTTGGTATCATTCATTTAACTCGGTTAGTTTACCTTGGTTGAATTGTTATTCCTATATTGATTACACTGATTAAGGGCTAATACCCTTGGGTATGAAGATTTAAATGTTTGGTTTGTTTATATCGACTGCTTAATTTATCGTTGATTGCTTGTTTATGTTTATCAATTCATACTTGTTTACGTGCTTTTGTATGCGACCTATCATTCAACTGGATCTAGTGATACCGACCAAGTTAGCTAGATGCCGGGATGGCTCTCCATATAGCGATTTGTATATCTAGAATAATAGGATCACAAATAATGCCCTATCTTTACCATTGGTTTATGTGAACAAGTTGGACTAGCAGGTGACATGGGATCAACAAATAACATACTGATTCCTTTGGTAAAGACTTGGACAGTGGACTACTAGAATATAAATTGTCGTTAAGCAGTAAGTGGGTAAAGTCTTCATGAGCTAGGGTTTAATAAGATCACCATTATTAATCTCCTAAGATAGATTATAATCAGCGAATAGGATGCTTTATGCGGATGCGTTTAATTGTGACAGAATTCTACGTGTCTAGGTTTTAGGAAGAAGTACGGCCTAAATCTTGGAATGATATGCCGCCTCGAAATAAGCACTCATTGCACTGAATAAACAAACCTGTGTTTTAATTGGATTAATCATGGTTAATACAGTTTTCTTATATTTGGCTAAACCGCTCTTCTATCTTTTGATTATCTGCTTGCGTGTGTTATTGTGTTTTAAATTGATCTAAGTTACCACAAAACCTGTGCCAGTCTCTCAGACTGAAACCCCCCATTATCCGTTAGAACTAGGTTTAACATAGGTTTAACATAGATTAGAATTAACATAGTTTAAATTGACTTAATTTAGTTAACCAAAATATTGATAGAGTAAAAGATTAATGCTCTCGCTCTTAGTGATCGACACCCTACTTACCAACGAAGCTACATCTGATCAGGTACACTGCCCGTTAAAGTGTTGTTTTAGGTAATGTCGGCAAAATATAAATGTAAAACTTGATAACCAAATAAATACCTAACAACGACAACGCAATCAAGTTTTTGGCGTTGCTGCCGGGGAGTGAAGTTGTTTAATCTTTAGTTTTATTTAATATTTTGGTTTTAACATTAGATTAACTTAACCCATAGAATTAGTGCAATTTAGATTAGTGTAAAATTTTGTATATTTGTTTATTATTGTTTGTTTGTTTTATTTGTTTTATTGTTTTCAGTGCACTGTTCTGGTCGATAATCTGATACGGCGTATTCAGATTAATTAAATACGGCATATCTAACTTTCTTATCCAATATAGCGTATCTCATTCAGCAGACTGATACGGCGTATTTAGATAAATTAAATACGGCGTATCGATCATCTGATATAATAGCAGAAATAGATTCTTCGTATTTGATTTCCGTGCTTGATTTTCTGTGTTTTCTTTCTTCCGAGCCTATCCTACTGATTGTTTATCCTCTGTTTCAGGTAGTGCATGACAAGGAGTTCAACTAAGGAACTATTTACACCTTTTGAAAATCCAGAACGAGAATTTCGCTCATCTAGGAAGCTTTTCAAGACACCTAGTCTTGACGAATCGACTTCGCCTGAATTCGATCTATTTTCTGATCTAGAAGAAAATTCCGAGGAATAAGTTGCAGAAACAATGGCGAAAACCATGGAAGAGTACATGTGAAAGACATGAGGTGACTATGGATCGGGTGTCACTAGGCCTAAAATCGATGACAATGATCACTTTAAACTAAAAGGCCAATTTCTCAAGAAACTACGTGACAACACCTTCAGCGGTTCGGATCATGAAGATGCGAACTAGCATATTGAAAAAGTTCTTGAGATTGTCGATTTATTCCATATTCCTAATATAACTCAAGACCAGATAATGCTTCGATCTTTCCCTATGTCCCTCACCGGAGCCACGAGTCATTGGCTAAGGAATAAACCTTCTGGTTCAATTAAAACTTGGGAAGATCTAAAGGCAAAATTTCTAAGCAAGTATTGTCCACCTGCCGGAACTGCTAAGAAAATGGAGGAGATCAATAAATTTCAGCAAGAACCTGATGAAACTCTTTACCAAGCATGGGAAAGATTCAAAGAACTCTTGATGAAATGCCCTCGATACTACTTAACGAAAATGCAAGAGGTGATATTGTTTTATAATGGATTGGAAGTTTCGACTAGACAAATTCTAGATTCAAAAGGTGCCATACCAACTAAAACAGTTACCGATGCAAAAGTAGCCATCCAATAGATGGCCGAATATTCTTAAAAATGGCACAACAGAACACTTAAGGCAAGAAGTACTGAAACATCTGATGGATTGGCAGCCATCCAAGCACAAATTAATAATCTTAGAAGAGAAATCAAGAAGGTTAATGAAAAGGTATATGCTGCTCAGGTGGGATGTGAGCTATGTAAGGGACCCTACTACACCAAAGACTGTCCTCTTAAAGAAGAAGGTAAAACCCTTAAAGAAGCATATTATACTCAATTTGGTGTACCTTTCCAATAAGGAGGGCAATATAGAGCAGTAGCTCTGGGATTCTACCAAAGGAATAATGAAAACCCTTCGTATCAAGATCGAAGACAATCAATGGAAGAATCACTAAGAAAGTTTATGACCAAATCAGTAAAAAGACATGAAGAAAACTCCAACATGATTAAGGAAATTTGAGCTTCCACATATGTTGCTATTAGAAACCAAGGAGCCTCGATCAAGGGTTTAGAAATTTAAATCGGGAAAATGAGCAAGGTACTACAGGAAAGAGGATTTGGAAGTTTACCAAGTTCTACTGAAACAAAACCGAGGGATCATGTCAAGTCGATCTCGACTACTGTTGAAACTGATACGACCCCAATACGCCGTATAGGATCCTCTCAATACGCTGTATCGGCCCAATAGAACAGTAAACTGATTTTCGAGTCAAGATAAGCGACTATTCCGTTTCCAAGTCGTTTGAATGATTATTATTGTGATGCTAAGGGATCGTATGGATTGCAATACTTGGATGCTTATTCATATAGAGCTACACGTCTCAACGATTCCCTACCTTGAAAGGAGAAAGACACAGGAAGTTTCACTTTACCCTGTTATATTAATAATATCTGTTTTAAAAATGCCCTTGCTGATTTAGAAGCTAGCGTAAGTGTCATGCATCTCTCGACCTACCTCAATCTAGGTTTAGGCGAATTAGCTCATACTAAGTTGACTGTTGAATTAGCAGATAGAATAGTGAAACATCCCAAAGGAATTGCTAAAAATGTACTAGTAGGGATTGGTAAGTTTGTTTTCCCAGTGGACTTCATAATCCTATATATGCCCGAGGATGTCAAAATGCCTTTGATCCTCAAAAGACCATTTTTGTCTACTGTCCACGCTAAGATTGATGTTTTTAAAAGAAAGATTAATTTGAGGGTAGGGGATGAGAAAATTATTTTTAAAAGTGTTAAACCTGCTAGTAGTTTGATTAAGAGGGTCTACATGTTAAGTTTAAGAGAGCGAATGGAACTTGATTTGGAGGCTAGGCTAATGGGGGAAACTTTGATATTAAATAGATCGTTAGACCTTTTATATGGAGATTATATCGAATTAAACGATCTAAATGTGCCATTAGAACTTAGGAGAAATCAAGTTGATGATTTGAAGCCCACCATTGAGGAAGGTAAGGTAGTTGATAAACCCATGATTGAGGAAGTTAAAACTAGGAATGATGATAAAATGGTTAGCAAAATCAGTGGATACCCTATTTATTGTGACTTCGATGATAAGATCCATATTAATTGTGCCTACAACTTAAAGTTTACGTGCATGATAGGTTTTGAGCTTGTACTCGTTAATTTCCTCCTAATTTTGCCTATTAATGTGATGTCTAAAAAATTTTATAACTCGATAATGAAAGATAAAATTGAATTTAGAGGGAGGAATGAATTAGGAAACTTTGTTAATGCACCAGTTTTTATTGGAAACTTTTATGTTATTACTGATTTTACAGTTGTGGAAGATATGGATCCTTATCTTGATGAAGGAATGGGAGATGTGGTAGTTGGAGAACCTTTTTGCAAAGCTTCGTGTGTGGAAACCAGAAGGTTTGATAGAATCATTACCATACGCGATGAGGATGATAGTGTAAATTACCAAATGGTGCGGTCAAACCCGAGTTTCAAACACCTCACTAACATACAACGCAACAAAATCCCGCCATTACTGAAGGTAAGTGAACAAGATAAGATGAATGGAATCTCGTACTCATACCAAAAGCTAAAGGGTTTCTACAAAGGAGTTTTAAATCTAGAACCCGACTTTATCCGAGATGCGAAGGTTGAAGAATGGCTCACACGCGGGCACATTAGCGTGCATGAGATGGAGTAAAAGAGCTGAAGAAAAGTCTAACTTAAAGACTTCGCTGTAAAGAAAAGTACTTCCCGGGAGACAACCCGACTGTTTTTAATTATTTTATCGAGTCTGTCTTCCCAGATATCAATATGGCGTATCCGCTCTACACCATATGGCGTATTGAATGTCTGGGTGTTATCCAGTCTTTTAATTTTTGCATTTAAAATATTATTATCAATTCTGTCTATACGGCGTATTCATTATATGATACGGCGTATTTGGCAGACTGACCCGTACTCAGATACTTTTTACAGGTCTCATACGGCGTATCCTGGTTTTGGGATACGACGTATCGACTGCCTGTACAGTTTGTGTTTTTATTTTTTATTAATCGTAGAATACCCGAGATAGGATTGCATGGTTTTCTTATATTTTGCACAGGACCTCAAAGGAAAGAAATCGACAACGTTGGTGGATCATTTATAATCTGGAATCTTATGTGTGTTGTAGTCATGCTGGAATTCAGATGCATTTACAACACACATTCTTGCTCACAAACTCAACATGGTGAATAATAACCGAGCAAATATCATGGGAGTTTCTCGTTCTAATTCCTTTATTTCCCGTTTTTAACTGTTATGTTTATACAACGAGGGCGTTGTATAATTTATGCGGGGGGAGGAGAATTAGAACGCTACTTGTCTTATTTTTCATATTAATATGCTTAAATTATGCTTAATTTAAAAAAAATTCGAGCATACTTTTGTGAAATTACTAGTTACATAACCTGCACACACAACCCTTATTAGATATTGTGAGGATTCAGCCTTATTCGTTTCCGAATATTTACCTAAATCCCACTTGTAGACTTTAGAACTTGGCTTGGTATATCTATTTGAGACCACAATAATAAGCATTATGGATTAAATTGGAGTAACTTGTTTAAATTGGTAAATTTCTAGGATTACACCCAAAAAGCCTATATATGTTGTGTTATTAACTTACTACACCGGTTAGTTAACCCCCATATAAACCTTTTGTTTACTCTAATTTTAAGAGTAAGATTCCCCTAGAAAAACCTGTTTAACTATTCATGTTTTCACCAACTATATGTTTCATTACACCTTAGCCTACCCTGTTAGATTAAGTCTATTTATCAGTTGTTAGTTGCTTTAGTGTAAATTATGTATTTCATGTGTCTTGCGTCATATTCTATCTCTAGTATGGTTGGGAAAATTGCACATTGCAATGGGAATGTAAAAAGTAGTTAAACTCATGTATTTTTACTACTTTAACAATTATTGGTACGTACGAAGAATGAAGAATTATGAAAGAAATTATCCAGAGATATTATGATTGTGAAGATGGCGAAATTACACCGAGATTCGTAGTGTATCATTTATGTTTGTTGTTTTTTTAAATCGGAGAAATTAGAAAATTGCTGCAAAAAAAGGAGGAAATTTTGAAGATAGTCGGTTCGTTAAAGCTTAAACGGATGGAATTATTTGAAGGATCGATTATTCGTTGATATGTGTTATAAATCAATGATGTAAAGTTTTGTATAAAGTGATAGATATCGCCACTTGTTTTGTAAGAGTATGTATAGTATGGATGATTGGGAGTTGACCGTTATGGGAACGCCAACTAAGGGTTGTTTTCATTTATCTTTGATCGAAGACGTTTTTCGATTCTGTTTCGTGTCTACTAAAACATGGAGTAGTCCACGATTTGTGTCTTTATCATGGGAACGGTCAGGAAAGTATCTAGCAACTTGCACCTTATTTTTTTGGACTTAATCTATTTGTTTTGTATATTTTTATTTAACAACAATTATTTCTCTTTCCTAATCTTTAACCCTTAGGTCTTATTCGAATGAGGATGCGAGCAATCTTGTATGTCTGTTCCATGGTTATGGATGTGTGTATGTGGTTTGTCGCCCTTGTTGGTTTACGACTTTTGGTAAAGACTACTAGTCCTATTCTTTAGCTTATTCGAGTTAAGGTTCGAATGCAGTCATATGTGTCTATCCTATCGTTATGGGTGTGTATGTGTGATTTTGTCACCTTTTCTGAAAAATTGGTATCGATAGAGATTAGAAAGAGTGATCAAACCCTTTAAGCCTTTTAAAAAAACCCAAATTTACCTTCATAAACTTGTTACTCCTTAGCTTTAGTGGTGGAGATGTGTATCCTTGCCAAGCCTATGATAGAATACTCTTCGCGACTGAGCAATTGAGCGAATTAGTTACATTTTACCACATAGATTAGTCTAGTGATTTGAGTGATTTCTTCTTCCTATTTCCTGAGGTGTTTGGTTGTGTACTAGTAATTAAACAAATAAATGCTTTAAGAAAAATCCATAGGGATACATTTTCATAAATGTCTAAAGGCTACTTGAAGACAAGTAGGATTCAAGTGGGGAGATATTTGATAACATCGAATAATGTCACTTTTATAGCATCATTTATCCCATATAAAATACCCATTTTGTATAATTATTGCAAAAATTGATACTTAATCATTTATATTTGAGATTTGCAGTAATTATGGAGTACTTTGTGAAGATTAGCTAAAAGGCACGCATTCTGGAGCTTAAACGAAGAAATCTGAAGAATACTGTTCTGACATTCTATACACCGTATCCATCAATGAAGTTACGGAGTATCTTTGCCTGCACTCCATAAGAAACCACAAAGAACAAAGACCTATACGCCGTATCCAGAAGATATTATACACCGTATCCAAGATATAGTATATAAAGATTCTGGAAGATATTGAACGTGGTTCCTACTCCAAGAAACTTCCAATACGCCGTATTGACTTCAACCAATACGGCGTATCCTCAGGATGCATCACAATAACAAGTTCTAGAATTTAATATACTATCGGTACACTCATATAATTTAAAACCGATCTCAATGCTCTAGAAAAGGCGACAAAACCACATATACACATCCGTAATGACGGAATAGATACACATGATTGCTCACTCCTTAACTCGAGAAAGTTAAAGGTATAAACTATCTTGGGTATCAATAATAGATACCCGAATTCCTATATATCTAAAGGCGAACCACATGTTTTGGGGTGGAATTTTAAGGGTTTTTGTGCTAGTCATACACATTCCTATCCATGAGATGCTATTAATACTCGGTTTTCGTCGGTATGTGTCATAAAAAAAATTAAATTTTGGTCAAAATTACCTTTTTATGCTATGTTTCGATATATTACCCATCATTTTAAGGACAAAGCAAATGGGAAATAAAGGAATAGTTTCTAAGGCTTATTTTTCCCCCTACACTTAAGTTGAACATTGTCCCTAGTGTTCTATAGAAGTACCCATAAGAGCGAATAAAGGGAAAGAAAACAAGTAAAAGAAACTAGTACTCCTCTGGTTTGCTCAATAATAGAGAAGAAACATGCGATAACTGGTTAAATCATCCTCCAAGAATCATACAATGAAACTTCCTAAGAACTTCCAAGCTTCTTCTCATCAAATATAACCTGTAATCAAAGACAAAGACAACTACACCAAGCATAAAATGTGCGATATAATAATATACAGTGTGAAATTAGGGTTGACTCTATAAAGCAGTAAAGATAGGATGAGAGAATTGTTAGACTCGTAGTTTTGCAAGTTTATAAAAGAATTACAACTTTCTTAAGTGTTGTACAAGTTTTATTTTCAAAAATACTTTAAATTTTCAAGTTTTCTTGTAACTGGGCGTTTGACGCCGTCAGGAATATCCTGACCCCGTCACAAGTGTCGCGGTGACAGCATCGCATGTAACTCATGACGCCGTCTCCACACTCTGTGAAAACTTATTTTTCGTTTTTGATGAAAAATTTTCTACACTTATTCTTATAAGTTATTTTCCTGTACAAAATATTGCATAACAACCTAAGAATTAACAATCCAATCATATGACTCGAAACTGACGTAAATTAATCTAAACAATTTATTTCAAATGTTTGAATTTGGTTCAAAAACGGATATTTCCCTTACACTTATTTTGTTGCAAAATACATTTGATTGCAAATAAGACGAACTTACAAACAAACAAAGCATGATTACAAGATAGTTCAAACATAATAAAACAAACTATGAAGAATTAAAACATACATGACACTCCTAATTTGCGGGAAAAGTAAATTGGGTTGCCTCCCAAGAAGCGCTTTTCTTTATTAACGAGTCTTGTAGCTAGACTCGAATTCCTTTTACTCCTTAAGCTTGATGATACTTATGTGATTAGTTTTGAGTTTTTCAATTGTTTCCCTATCTCTTTTATAAGTACGTCCAAGGTCCATGCAAGCCTTGTAACACCCCTTTCTCTTTTCAAGGACATGCTTAAACCCCTTTTTTAACCTTCAAGTTTTCCACAAAGAATGCCTGAAACTTATCCTTTTCTAAGGAGGACACTAGGTCTAATTCTTTTGTCCTTTGGGGCATTCTAAACACGATCTCATCGTCCCTTTGGTAACCTAATTAATACCCTAAAAGATTAATTAAATAGCGATTTTAGATGTTCTTGAGCAAAAAGGTTTTTCCCAAGACTACTTCACTTAACCCACTATCAATGATGCTGCCCAAATCTTCTAAAATCATAAAGTCCATAACATAAACGAAGCACTCGATAAATATATGCATATTTTTAGCTCTTCCAACGAAGTTGCAAAAACTTATATGGTTGGTATGGGTTTCTACGTGCTTGAAAGGTTTTTTCTCTTATTTTGTTATGGTAAGTACGAGACATGATGTTGACAGGAGATTGTAGATCAATATATGCATGGCCCGTGTAAACGATGCCGATTACGCAAGGAATCTTTAAACTCCAGGGGTCGCCTTTTCTAATCTTGGATTCTAGGGTCAAGAAAGGGGGTTGAGGTTCTCCTAATAGTTCCTTATGGTAAGCTAGCTCTTTCTCAATAGGGAACCTATCCTTAAACAATTCTTCCTCAAAAATTGTGTCATCGTAGCTTTCTTAATCTTCAAGTTCCTTCTTTCTTTCTTCTGGGGCCAGAAGATTTCGTGAGTCGGAGGAAGATTGGTTGGTTAATTCGTTCATGGTTTTGAAGAGGAGAGAATCAATGGTTTGCCTCATTTGTAAAAGCTTGTTTATTCGGGCCGTAAACTTAGCGTGAGTAGTGACAGGTGGTTCCTGAGGAGAGGATCCTAAGGTCGATAATGGATTCGCATTCTCTATAGTAAAAAGTGGAATAGTCATATGGAAGTTACAACAAACATACAACGAAAAAGACAGTCTTGAGAAAAGCTAAATATGCGGAAATTTTAAAATCTTACTTGAATGGATTCACGCAAGTAGAAAGGAATTAAGTTAAACTATATCAAAACCTAACTACTTCCCCAGGCGGCGACGCAAAACTTGATGCGGTACTGTTAGGACTTCTACACGAAGTTTTACACTCCCTAGCTGTTAGCACCTAATCGTTGTATTAGTTGTTTAGGCAAGGACTCGGTTGGGTTGTTATCATTCACTTCGGGGAGAATAGGTGAGAGGCTTGATCATGGTCTAACAGAATTCTAAGGGTTGAGGGAAGATTATTTTTGTGTTTTTATATTTTATGGAAAGCAAGTAAATCATATAATTAGAGAGGTGGTTGGTTTTAGCTATTAAACTAAATATAAATCAACGCTACTGGTGATAATAATATAATAAAAGATTATGTTTATTTAATCATGTATTACTCCCTAGATTGCTTCTCCTAGTGTTGTTGCTTTGTCACACTTGTGATGATCTGTGTAATTATTTACTAAGTCATGAACGAATTACACGAACCCGCTGTCTCTATTAGTTTTCTGTTAAGCGCAATGCACCATGTAAGGTAGTATGAAGGACTATTACTTGGCCCCTAAGGGTTCTATATACTAAGGGTATGTGTAATTATATTAAGAGGGGATTCTATCTTTCTAGGGGGCAAAGGTTGTATGAAGACTGTTACAGATGGTATCTATTTCTTACATAATTATGTTTTCATAGGACATATCTACAGCGATACAGACAAAGCTGGTTTTCTAAGACTAACATGCACATCCATCACAAAGAAGCACACCACTTAAGATCTACATTCCTAGGTTTTATATAATCATAAATAAACACAATGGAGGTTTAGCCAAAGACATTGTATAGATAAAGCAAGAACATTGATGAATCAAAACAACACATAGGACATTATTGGAATGATTAATAAACCTTACTTGATTTATTAACATGCGTTGGAGGAAGTCAATAGGGTTTAGGCGTTTAAATCGTCGCCTAACAGCTGACTAAACGAACTAGGGTTCGTACCCTCTTTTTAGTCTAAAGTTACATACTCAAAACCCTAAATTTGGGTTTGTATATATAGGAAAAACGTTGTGACGGCGTCGCATTTTAGTCGTCGACGCCATCTTAAAGAGAATATTCTAGATAATGGGTCTGGGTTGATCTCTAACATCGTTGTGGATGTGTGACGCCGTCGTGGGAAACGTTCTGTGACGGTGTCACGTAGAAATCGGTGTGACGGGTTGGGGGGGTGTTCGGTGGGTCGTCTCCAGCTGACTGAGATACATTAGTCTTGAGAAATGTTGGTGTATGTCTGTAGTCTTGTCCATTTCTTCTCTAAATGAGCCCAAGTCACGTGTATTTCCTCCAAATGCCTTTCCAAATGCAAAATACCTTAAAAGGAACCTTTAAAGATACCTATTTTGAGCATAAACACGGTGATTCTAGGGGTGTTAAACGACCTCAAAAAAGTGTATATAAAGACACCTCATCAAACGGCATATCTCCACAAGTACGACGCACAATTTTATTTGTTACGCCGCAACTTTCTATCTGACGTGAACAATTAAATGAAGACTTAAAAGCTACTTACATTAATACCCTAAGTACGCCGCACATATTCTCTTATGCGCAGCACTTCTTCACTAAACATTTAATTCCCTCGCATTTAATCACCAAGTACGCCGCACAAATATCTTTGTGCGCCACACTTTCACCCCTCACACAACTTATAAATAGGGGATGAATTTTAAGCAAATCCAAATCATCCCTTCTTCATTTATCCTATAACAATCTCACACACACCTCTTCTCACAAGCCACTTTCCAAATCATCCACCAAGCATAAACACCATACCCTTTTGAAGATTCAAGATCAAACAACCAAGAACGAAGTAGAACATCATATTAGTAAATTGGAATAATGGAAATTCATGTTGAATCAAGCAATGTTATGAACCACTTAGCCATGAGAGGCTAATTCTCTCATGACTACTCGGTGATGTTATTATAATGAATAAGTGTTTGGTATGATCGTGATCTTTTAAT
Source organism: Tanacetum coccineum (assembly GCA_026074375.1). NCBI lineage: Eukaryota > Viridiplantae > Streptophyta > Magnoliopsida > Asterales > Asteraceae > Tanacetum > Tanacetum coccineum. Next base: position 13,216 of record BQNB010145391.1, read on the forward strand.
CTCAAGCTTATGTTGCAATCCTGTTATATCCTATCTTATCGGTTTTTGCTTATCAACTTAGATTATATAATCATATCAGTATAGGTCGAAAGACCCGTTATGATCTATGTGGTTTTAAAGATTTGTCTATGATCTTTACCGTCTGTGTCAAGAAATCCATTTTTGTAAATTGATAAACAAAATAAGCTTTGATATAATAAGTAAACTAAACTATTTGAGTGACACATTTGGTCTAGTCTACTAAATATAAGTCTTGAGTTAATCAAGTTAATTTGTGAAAACGTTTTATGACGAGAAATCCTTTTTGTAAGTTAAAGGTTCCATTTTCAAGATCATTTCCAACACTTATGAATTATTTTCAACTATCCCAGTAGTCATCTTTATTATAATTGGTAAAACAAAAAGTTATTTTCAAGTTAAAGTCTATTTTCTTTTTGATTATCTAAACACTACACAAATCCCTGTGGACGACCTGGTCTTACCTAAAAATATTATACTATATATGTGGGTTATACTTTTACCCGTGTGTTTCTCTATAATAAAATTGGTATTTTCAGTCATTAAAAATTTAAAGCTTTTGAAACACATCACACACTTAAAATGTTTGTATGTTAATATTAAGAGTATAAATGTCATAACACATTAATTTGAATGTGCAAAGAAATTAATGAAATGTGCAAATCATCTCCTTTTAAAAATAGATGTCAAGATAACAATGGCACTTAATTTTAATCTTCTTAATTAACTTGTGTTTATAACGAAAAGGTAAAAACTAAAAATGATTATTGCCATCGCACCACCATCACCATACCATCACTATCACCATCGCACCGCTACCACAACACCATCGCACCGACACCAAAACGCCACCGTCACCATAACACCACAACCAGACCGCCTTCTCGATCGTGATCATCAGTGTTGATTTCAATAAACCTTTCTCTGGTCCGATTTTAGGTTTTTCTGGCGGGTTATTAACATTTGTGTGGTGGTGGTACAAATCGATCGAATTATGACCGTTTTCTTCTTATTTAGGGCAAAGAATGAATTTTCGCAGTCGCACTTGATTGCTTCTTAATGATTATTGATTACACATAAATTATGGTATTGTTAGACCATTATTTGTATTAGATTGATGTTATTATGGTGTTGGGTGGCCGACTGGAAAATCTGTGAAGTTCCAATGAACAGATCTTCTAGCCTGTTAAAGCTTAGTTAACTTGGATAAATCCAAACTAACTATACTGGCAGTACTAACAATGTACTGGCAGTACTAACTAATATAACTAGCAGTACTAACTACTTAGTCTATTTCTTCAGTCTTTAGCAGCAGTATCAATCTTGAACCAGCAGTAGTAAAGTAGTACTGGCAGTAGTAACTCAAAATTCCCAACAATCCTCCCCTAAACTTGATATTTACTTGTCAATCATCAAGTTTCTTCAGTTTAAGCATCTTGGTCATTAGGAGGATGTATCCAAACATTTTACTACTCTTCAAGCATTGATTTGATGAACTTGCTAAGCTCAAATGCCATAGTACTTTCTTCTTCAGCTTCTAACTGCAAGTTCAGCATCTTCTCCAATAATTCCTTGATCAGTAGGTACTTTTTCTCTACTAGCATATTAATCTCCATAGGTGTACCATCCATAAACAGAGTGTGAACTCCACAACACAACTTCCATTTCAGCAATTTCCAATCCAGTTGATTCATTCATAGTTCATCTTTTTCATCTGGGTCAAATAGCATCCTTAGATCTCCCCAAAGCAACAAATCATGTCCTTCAAGAGGATGATCTTGAAACCTTTCCTGAACTAACCTGTATAGGTCATTCAAGTCTTGCCTGTCAAGTCTTCTTAAGAAGGCTTGCATGTCTCCATGATAGCTTGAACTTCCATCAGCTCTGGTTAATTTGTAAACATACATGTCTTTTGCATCCACATTTCCCAGCAACTTATATTCCCAATTCACAATAGGAAATCTTCTGGATAGTGGTTCATAGTTCACTTCACTGTCATCACCAGAAATTATCTTTAAGCTTAACCTGAGTTCTTCCTTCTCCTTCTCATACTCTGCTGCTTCTTCTTCTGTAACATTCTTTACAGATTTCATTACTTTTGGTTTCTTGGGTGACTTTTGTGTTGCATATGATCCTGCAACTCTTTTCAATCTTTTACCTGACTTCTGAGCTTCTTTCTCTGAATCCATTGGTATAAAATCTTGATTCCTCTTTTGTTGTCTTTCATACAACTCATGGATTTCTTCATAAGTCTTTCCTTTCAGCTGACTGTGTTTGTAACCACCCATATTCTTCAGATAAGTCATCATCAGTTTCCTCAATTATGTTTTGGTAGGTGGTCTACTTCTGATCTCTACAACCCTTTGAGCACCTCTAAACTTCCTTTGTACTACTATTGTTTCTGCCAACTTTCTTTAATTGTAAACTGCTCTCTATCTTCTTGTTGGAGCTTGGCAACAAACAAAGCATCAGCATCAATGCTGGATTGAATAGTATCATACTCTTCATAGATTGCAACCATTAAAACTTCTTCTTGTGCTGCTTTTTCTTTTTGTATCCTTTCTATTTTAGCCAATTCTTCCTCATTTAATCTGTGAGCTAACTCTGCATCACTCTCAATTTGAGCTAACCCTTGATCTTTTCTTTTTACTTTGACAGGTTCTCCTTCAACTAGGATACCTTTGCCTTTGTCTTTAGGATCAATGGATGGAAGAGGTTGAAGTGTAGTTATTGACCTGACAGGTCTAGAAGAATCTTCAACATCTTTAAAAGCAACTCCCTTTTCTTTAGCTTTTTCTTCCTTCATCTTTATCAGAGTCTGAGCCATTGCCATAGTAACATCTTTATCATCAAAGACTGTTGTTGTTGTAGGAGGAGTTTTAGGCTCAGTAGTACTAATAGCTACACCAGTAGTAGTAACTGGTGCACTCGCAGTACTAACTCCAGTTATAGCAGCATCAACTGTCTCATCATCAAATCCATCAAAGTCACCTTTTGGAAGCATGGGGTTGGCCTAGTCATTTTTCCTCCCCTGTTTGGATGCATCCTCCTCATACAAATCATCATCTGAAGACTCAACATGTCCGTATTTTCTCCTTCTTGGTTGTGAGATGCTTGACTTCCTTTGTCTTTCTAATCTCTTGACTCTTTTCTTTAGTCTGAGGATCTTCACAGCTTGAGCATCCGCCCTCCCCACTTCCAGATGTGTGATCTTTTGAGAGAGGTGGTTCAATGGGTTGTTCAAGCACTCTCTCAAACCTAGTCTGAGCAGGAGCACCCCCATGGTTTCTTGGCCCCAGGGACCACTACCTGAACCTTCTCCCTAAGGATGAGACTCATTAAGTGTTGTCGTGGATTGGGTCTTAGTGATGTTATCACTGTCTTGTGCTGCATCTAAGCTAGCATCAATAGTGATAGCCCTTTCCACACTATCAAGCATCTCCTCATTGATAGCCTCATCACCAACCTTTTTAGGGGAACCACCAGACTG
>BQNB010145393.1:0-16723 GCA_026074375.1 Tanacetum coccineum
TCAAAGATAAATGCACTGAAACATACATTTTCTTTTCTTTAAAGCACGGGTTGTAATCTGAGATGATTACAAGCCATCATTTTAAGCTCGGGTTTCACACTGAAATGTATGAAAGCTATTATACAAACCAAAAATCTTTTTGTATTTTCTATAAAATTTGGTATAAAAGAAAATCTTTTTGTCCTTTGTAAATTTAAAAAAAAAAACTTTTTGAACTTTTTATCAAATTTTATCTAAAAGAAAATCTTTTTGTATTTTGCAAAATTTTCAATATAAAAGAAAATCTTTTTGTCTTTTCTAAAATTTTTTATAAAAGAAAATCTTTTTGTATTTTCTAAAATTTTATAAAAGAAAATCTTTTTGTATTTTGCTAATTTTCTATATAAAAGAAAATCTTTTTGTCTTTTCTAAATTTTTTTATAAAAGAAAATCTTTTTGTATTTTATAAAAGAAAATATTTTTGTATTTTCTAAAATTTATTAACAAAAACATTTCGTCGTAAAGAATTTATGTTTCACGACTCATCATACCCAACTTCACGACTAAAAATTTAAATCGAGCTTCAGGCAGAGATTTCGTGAATAAATCCGCAAGTTGATATTCAGTACCAACGAAATATAACTCTATTGTTACTTTTTCAACATGATCCTTGATAAAATGATACCTCACATCAATGTGTTTTGTTCGAGTGTGCTGTATCAAACTACACGAAATTGCAATCGCACTTTGTGAATCATAGTAAATCGGTACTTTGTCGTAGAAGAAGCCATAGTCAGTCAATTGTGTACGCATCCACAACACTTGAGCACAACAGCCAGAAACAGCAACATATTCAGATTCGGCTGTAGAAATAGACATGCAGTTTTGCTTCTTTGACGACCAACACGCTAACTTGTCACCTAAAAATTGAACACTGCCAGATGTACTTTTTCGATCTAAGTGACATCTTGCATGGTCTACATCTAAATACGCAGTTAGATCAAAGCCAAAATCTTTCGAATACCAAAGGCCTAAATTAATAGTCCCTTTGAGATATCGAAAGATCCTTTTGACGTCTGACACATGATGTTCATTTGGGTTTGCCTGATATCTAGCACACATACATGTTGCAAAATTATATCCGGCCTACTTGAAGTAAGATACATCAACGATCTAATCATGCTACGATAATCAGTATGATCAACTGGTTTTCCAACTAAATCAAGTTTGAGTTTAGCTTGTTCAACCATGGGAGTGGGAACCGTATCATAATTTTCCATTCAAAATCTTTTCAAAATATCAAGAATGTATTTGGATTGATTTATGAAAATCCCATTTGAAAATTAATTTACTTGAAGCCAGAGAAAGAATTTCATTTCTCCCATCATACTCATTTCAAAACATTTTACCATTAAATATGAAAATTTTATGCAATATTTTAGATTCGTTAAGCCAAATATAATGTCATCAATATATATTTGAATTAGCATTATATAATTACCCTTCTTTTTAATGAAAAGATTAGGATCAATTGAACCTTTTTGGAAACCACTATCGATCCAGAACTTTGAAAGAACGTTGTACCATGCCCGAGGTGCTTGTTTCAAACCATACAGAGCTTTGTCGAGAGCATACACATGATCTGGATACTGTTTGCTCACAAAACCTGAAGGTTGACCAACATACACTTCCTCTTTAAGAATTACATTGAGAAACGCCGTCTTTACATCCATTTGAAAGACCGTGATCCTTATGAGCAGCATATGCAAGAAATAAGCGTATAGTCTCAATTCGAGCAACTGGAGCAAACGTCTCATCATAATCAATGCCTTCTTGTTGACAATATCCTTGAGCGACAAGCCTTGCTTTGTTTTGAATAACCAAACTGCTTTCGTCTTTCTTATTCTTGAAGATCCATTTGGTATTAATGATAGTCTTTCCTTTGGGTCGAGGAACTAATCTCCAAATCTCAATCTTGCAAATTGATCAAGTTCATCTTGCATTGCACTGACCCAATCAACATTTTTCAAAGCTTCAGCTACGTTAGCAGGCTCAATGTTACTTAGCAAACATGCAAACAAACATGAATTTGCTATTTGTCCTCTTGTACAAACACTCAACTTTGGATCACCAATTATTTTATGAAGTGGATGATCCTTAGTCCACTTTTTGTCATGACGGTAAGGTTGATAGAATGTATGAATATTGGAAGAATCATAGAACGTCGTACTTGCATCAAAATAAGCATCTTTCAAACGTTTATTAAACACATTGTGTGATGTACTTGCTTCATTCACATTAGGAACACTTTCATTATAAACCGATTGAGTATTTGTTGGAGGCACCATGACTTCTTCTGAACTTTGTTGAACGTCATCATTCAATTAAGATGAAGAAGATTCCTCTTGAAATGATTCAGAACTCTCATGAAAAACTTCTTCTTCATGCGAAGGAATTTCGTCTTTAGAAGTTTCAATATTCGTTGTTGGAGATTTCGTTATCTTTGAAGCATCAAAATACTCATCGTAAAAATTGTGAAATAAATCTTCCAAATCTTTCTTTGAAGTTTCTGAAACTTGTGAAACCGTTTGAATTGAAGATTTTCCCATTTCGTTTAAATTAGATAAACCGGGTTCTAAACTGAATTGTTTAGAAGCCATTTCTGAAATCTCATCAAAATTCACATTCACGCTCTCGTATATCTTTCGAGTACGTTTGTTGTAAATCCTAAATGCAGCAGATTCTTTGGAATATCCAACAAACACTCCAATATCTCTTTTCGCGTTGAGCTTGCCAACATCATCATAATCATTGAGAAGATAGCATCTACAACCGAACACATGAAAGAATTTGATGTTTAGTTTTCTCTTGTTAATGAGCTCATAAGGAGTTTTATCGAAACGTTTGTGAATAAGCAAACAATTTTGTGTAAAGCAAGCTGTTGCGGTGGCTTCAGCCCAAAGAAACAATGGTAAGTTTGCAAATGTAAGCATAGTTCTTGCAGCTTCGACTAAGGTTCGGTTCCTCCTTTCCACGACACCTTTTTGCTGTGGCGTTCTTGCAGCAGAAAATTATTGAGCAATTCCGACCTCATCAAAGAACTTAGCAAGAGTTTTGTTTTTAAAGTCAGTACCATTATCAGTTCGAACACGCTGAACTTGAAGTTGAAGATTCACTTGGGTTTTCTTAAGGAATGAAATGATTACTTCAGAAGCTTCTTCTTTTAAAACAAAGAAAGAATACCCATGTATACCGTGAATAATCTTCGACAACAACTAACACATATATCGCTTTCCGTTAATACTTTTGACGCGCATCGGACCACACAAATCCATATGAAGAAGATAAAGTGGCTTATCTGAAGCAAAAGCCGTTTTGGACTTGTGATGTTTCTGATGAATCTTCCCTTGTTCACAAGCGAAACACAAATGATCTTTTTCAAATTTCATCTTAGGAAGACCTCGAACAAGATTGTTTTTCACAAGGTTATTGATTGTGGCGAAATTTAGGTGAGAAAGACGTTGATGCCACAACCAAGATTGAGACGAAGAAGCCTTTGCTAGAAGACAAGCCAAAGAATTTGAAGCGATGTCGTTTAGAGAAATAGTATACAAATTCGACGAACCATCACCGGTAAGCAAATATACACCATCTTTGGTTCGAACAAAACATAAAGACTCTCAAAAGGCGACTTCAAGACCCTTGTTACAAAATTGTCCAATGCTAAATAAGTTATGTCCTAAACCTTCGACATAGTAAACTTTCTTGATCGTCATTGATCCACGTCTCCTTAGCCAACAATCACCGCAAAATTATTATTACCAAAGCGAACCTTTCCAAGAATCTTTTTCACAAAGTTCGTCAAAAGAGCACGATTACCCGTCATATACTTTGAACATCCCGAATCGATGATCCAAAGATAAATCTGGACAATCTCAACAATGTTTTCTTCAGCAGATGACGAACTTTCCTCTGAATCCGAAAGAACCTTTTCCATTTTAGCCATGATGACCATATTCGCACTAATCTCCTGATCTGAATCACTACTTGACTCCATCCAAGCTTGATCCTTAGTAAGAAGCACTTGTCCATCACCGTCTTTCTTAGCTAGCAACATCTTTGTCTTGTAGTAGTTGTAGTCTTTGACCTTTGCTTTCTTGTAGTCTTTGGCAAAATGTCCTTCCTTCTTCCAATTATAGCATGTAACTTTTCTCATATATTGTTTCTTCTTATCGGCTTTCTTATCCTCTTTCTTTTCCTCTAACTTCACGTAATCTGGTTTCTTGTTTATTGAAGAAAAAGCTGAAGAAGTTCTCAAATTGTTGTTTATTGGCTTAACATAATACTTCTTTCGATTAAAAGCTTTTGCTAACAATGCGGTAATCTTTTTCAAATCACTGATATCTTCATCATCACTTTCTTTAGATTCTGATTGAACTACAACTTTCTCTCTACGTTTGCTTACTTTTGTTTTCTCAACAACCAACGCTAATGGATCTAAAGTAACCATAACTGCTTTCTTCTTATATCCCAAAGCATCATTCACATCACCTTGGTTTTGCTTCAGAATGTTATAATGTCATCGGATATTTATTCATTAAGTTCTTGGTTGCATCTTCTGTTGGTCCATCCTGTTTCCATTCTGGTTGCAGATTGTTCAAGAACTTGTAATTAAACTCACAATTATCTTTCTTATAACCACACTTTTTCAAATCATTAATTACTTATAAGTAACGAAGATAAGTATCAAGAAATTATTCTCCTTCAGTAGCTCTGAAAGTCTCGTACTCATACAAAATTGCAGCTTTCCTATCTTGTTCACCATACTCAGAACCACGTATCTGCCTTTCAAGAGCATCCCATAAATCTTTAGCAGTATCGTTGCTATTAATGAGAGAAATAAATGTATTTGGGAAGCCCTTTGAATCAAAAGAATCTTGAACACGATCAATCTTTCGAGTTCTTTTATCATCTTTAGCAGTCCAAAATTTTAGGGATCTTTTGCAGTAGGGGTTTCATTCGGCCGGTGCCTCCTGCAAGTGACACTTGAGAAACAACAGGAAGGTAAAAGATATGTGTAATTAAGCACTTATCACATTGCTTCCCCATCCATTTGATCTTAAAGATAGTTCATAAACCGTTCACTCCATTGAGAATATTCACCCCGATACAACAACGAAATCCGCATTGTCGAACCAACCATAATCACGTCTTGACTCATCTTGTCTCTTACAAATATCTTGATAGTCAACGAATAATCCTGATAAGTGCGCTTAATTAATCACCACAAACTAATATCCCGCAAACAAATACTTTAATTCTCAAATAAAACTGAAAAACCAAAAATAATCCCAAAAATTCAACCCAAAATTATAATCAAGCTCATACACACGTCTCTTTGTGACGTTATGAAAGAAAAAAATATATTACTAATACTAACCATGGTTTTAAACACAAACAAATGAATGTATCACTTTAACTAACATTCTAAATTTAGCTCAAATTACATCAAAGTTCGGATACAGTGTCTAGCCCAAGTATGTGTACTTAAATTTTCGGTATAGAAACACTACCAGGCCCAATTGATTTCGTTTGAAAATAAAATTGCAGCCTAAATTGTAATCGTAGCCCAAGGAACTTATGAAGACCCAGCCCAATTCCAATCTTTAACCTAGATTTTGCTCAAGATATAAACCTTGCACATACAACAAACCCTAGTCATATCCTAAAACTAACACAACGCAGTTACTTAGAAAAACCTTCGCCCCATTTATTTTTTCTTCCCAATCGCATAAAAAAATAATGATAACCTCTCTCCTCTTTTGATATCTCAGATCTAAAACAGACGGAGCAATTATTTCTTATCTCTTCCAACAACGAAATACATGCCTTTTAACTTCTTGGCCTTTATTTCTTGACGAACAACAACAGTTCCAACAAAAAAAATTACAAAGCCTCTTCTTTGTTCTTTCTTTGAAGTGAAACACACAAAAACCTTTTATGAAATTTCAGCGCACAGGTAGGTATTATTACTTGTTTTTTTCTTGTTATTCGTATATAAAAAAGAAACAAAGAATTGATGAGAACACTTTTGTTCTTGTCTTTCTTTTGGTTTTTGAAAATTTAAAAGAAGTGTTATGCTTCAAAACAGATCGATGATGATTATGGTTGTTTATTTGTGTTAGAATCTTTTTATTTCTCTAAATCTCATATGAGAAACGAAACAAACCAAGTTGAGATCTTTTTTTGATCGAGTAGTTTGTGAGATGGGTTTGATGTTAACAGAAAGATGGAGGAGGGTTTAGTATAAAATGGATTTGGTTTGTTGGTTGTTGACAGAGAAACAATGGTTGTTTGTTGGTTCTAAACTGATAAGTTCGTGTTCTTTGGATCAGAAAAGATTTGAATGTGGATCTATCTTGATTACTTATTTCGCCCAGTTAAAAAAATTTGACAGAGTTTCTTTTCATAAAATTGTCATATTTCGCTCGAATTTGTACCTGTCATATTTTGCTCAGTTATGTTGACACATATTTTGCTCAGAATTTCTTTACATATTTCGCTCACTTATTTCTTTACATATTTTGCTCAGAAAAGAATACCTGCATATTTCGCACAATAACGGTTACAAAATAAAACACGTTTTTGACTTTTGACCAAAAAGCAAAATCAGTTACAAATCAGTTACTGAAATTTTTAGATCTAGAAAAAATAAGACTTTTACAAATCAGTTACAAATCAGACTTTTAGATCTGGAAATAAAGTTTCTTTTTTTTATTTAAACAGAATAAGCACTGAAATTTATCAAACTAATCAGATAAGCAAACGAGAAAGCTAAAATACATGTAAACTGAACTGTTAAGCAAATAAGCCATCAGAATAAGCAGATAAGCAATAAGAATAAGCACATAAACTTGAAAAACTGATAAGCAGACTTAATAAGCACAAAACTGGATGAAATAAGCTGAATATAAACTGATAAGCACAAAAAAGCTTGAATAAGGACTGAATAAGCTCAAAACTCGTCTGAATAAGCTCAATAAGCAATCTGAATAAGCCGAAATTAAACTAATAAACACAAAAACGGATAAGCAGATAAATCTGAACTAATAAGCACAAATATTCAGACGAAATAAGCTGTAAACATGAATAAGCTAATCAGCAGTCTAATAAGCAAAAAGCTCCGAATAAGCACAAAAATAAGCACAAAAATAAGCTGATAAGAACGATCTCTATCTCTAAAACACGAAAAACATAAAAATAAGCACTAATCCGCAATCATTGGCTCTTGATACCACATATTAAACAATAGATCTTGATTGATGACTAATGTGAAGATCAAGGTGTAATAGTGTGTGTGTTTCTAAAGAGAGAAATTTCTTAACCTTTTCTCATTTGATATTGATACAAATGACTTAGTGCGAAGGATTACATCATTATGGTAGTCATTTGACCTTATTTATACTTAGAGATGTAACTAAGTATACTATAAATACAATAGTAGTCCCTACACTATTTCCTTTTAAGCACATTGATCCTAATCTTTATTAATCGTATTATTACATCATATATTTTATTATTGTATATATATATTATATTTATATATATATATATATATTATATTATTATATTTGTGTGTATATATATTATGTGTATTATATATATAGTTATCTACATATATATATATATATATATATATTTAATATATTTAATATATATATCTATTTTATATATATATTATTTTTATATATTTATACATACACACACACACACACACACACACACATATATATATATATATATATATATATATATATATATATATATATATATATATACATGTATATATAGGGATGAGTTCTAGAGAAAACCTTATATTGATAGAAAACCAAGAAAACAAAATTAAAGGGTATATTTTGCAAATGTCCTAAACTTCAGGGAAAAGAAGAAAACAAAAAGAAAATTATCATTTTAATCAGATAAAAAAACACACACCAGACCGTCTCCATCTGAGTCATCCCTTATCTCCATGGCCACCATCTCCATCGCCGCCACCATCTCCGTCGCCGCCATCATCTCCGTCGCCGCCATCATCTCCACCGCCACCATCATCTTCGTCACTCCATTATTCAAAATCCTAACTGTAAGTTTTTAAACCACCATCATCTCCACCTAAACAGCATACGAGACGATATGTCATACATCCGTCGTACACCATAAGAACTTTGAAATCGAACCAGAGATGTAGACAACTGTAAGTTTTAATTACCGATTTTTTTTAAGTTAGTGCATTATTTTGAAAATTATAAAGTAATTAGTGTTATCGTGGAATTGAATGACATTTAATGAATTTGTATGTATAAAGTTACATTTTAGTGTACTATTAGAGCATCGTGTGACATGTTTCGTCATTCGTTAATGATATGGCATCTATTAGTACGATTAGAGCATAAGGGGAAAAGACCTGGCATTTGTTTGTTTGATTATTGAGTCTGAAATATATGTTACCACATCTGTTCGTATGATTAGGGCATTAGTGTGTAAGTTTAGTGTATGTATGTTTAGTGCATCGTTAAACTTGGGCATATGTTCGTATGTTTAGTGCATCGTTGAACGATTAGGGCATCGTCATATGTATTAAGGAATCAATGTGTTAAATGATGTATATTTAGTACATCGATTAACATATTAGGGCATCAATGAGTAAGATAAGTGTAGTGCATCGTCAGACATATTAAGGCATCAGTGTGAATGTTTAGTGCATCCTTGGTCATAATAGGACATCCATTTGTATGTGTAGTACATCGTTGAAAATACTTGGGAATTTGTTTGTATGTTTAGTGCATCTATGAACACATTAGGGCATCCGTGTGTATGTTTAGTGTACCTGTTCGAATGTTTAGTGCATCATTGGTTATAGTATGGCATCCATTTGTATCTTTAGTGCATCGTTTGAATGTTTAGTGTATCCCTTTGTATGTTTAGTGCATCGTTAGTCATAGTAGGACATCCATTTGTATGTTTAATTAGGGCATCTGTTTGTTTAATTAGTGCATCTAAAATAAGCGTTAAATATATTAGAGCATCACTGAATATGATTAGGGCATCAGTGAGTATGATTATTCCATCGTTGGACATATTAGAGCATAACTGAATTTGATTAGGCATCGTCATACATATTAAGTGCGTCGTTATGTCATAGTAGGGCATCCATTTGTATGTTTAGTACATCGTTGGAAAAACTTGGGCATCTGTTTGGATGTTTAGTGCGTTGAAGAACATATTAGGGTATCAATGATTATGATTAGTGCATCGTGGCATATTAAAGCATGAGTGCATATGCTTAGTGTATTCGTGTGTATCTTTAGTGCATCGTTGGTCGTAATAGGGCATCCAGTAAGTATGATTAGTGCATCATTGGACATGTTAAGGCATTTGTTTATATGTTATGTTTCGTGTATATGTTTGAATGTTTAGTGCGTCATTGGTCATAAATAGGGCATCTGTTTGTATGTTTAGTGCATCGATGACCAAATTAGGGCATCGGTGTATATGTTATGTTTAGTGTATCCGTTTGAATGTTTAGGGCATCTGTTTGTATGTTTAGTGCATCGCTGATCAAATTAGGGCCTCGGTGTATATGTTATGTTTAGATGTTTAGTGTATCTGTTTGAGTGTGTAGTGCATAATTGGTCATAAATAGGGCAGATGTTTGTATGTTTAGTGCATCGATGACCAAATTAGGGCATCAGTGTATATGTTATGTTTAGTGTATCCATTTGAATATTTAGTGCATCATTGGTAATAAATAGGGCATATGTTTGTATGTTTAGTGCATCGATGACCAAATTAGGGCATAAGTATATATGTTATGTTTAGTGTATCCGTTTGAATGTTTGGTAAATTTGGCTTTTAGTTTTAGTTTGTTTCCTAATTTGTGTTGGTTTAGAATTTGGTAGTTTTTGGGTCATTGGTTGCCTATAAATAGGGTTCAATGCTATTAGTTTTCTTTGTACCTTTTGAATTAGGGTTTGATACCTTTGAATTTGGTTTGTATTTTGTTTTGGTAATTTGAATAAAGTTTATGTTTCGTTTGTTCGAATTTGTTATTTGTTTCGTCGTTTAAATTACCAACATATAAGCATGTAAAGATGGCAAAAAGAGTCACCTCAAGCCAATGATTATTGGTGGTTATTTTTTGCTATGAAATATATAGTTAAGAATTATTAGTTGGTTGGTGACCAACTAATTATAGCTATAAGTTGCTAAAATGAATGTTATATGGAATAATGAGAATGAGATAATTAGGTGTAACGTACTTCAACTAGTGTTTTCTTATACTCAGGTTGTAGTGTTTCATCATAAGTATAATTTCCCAAGTGATCATTATATGCTTGACATGTTTCCTTGAAATATTCATGTTAATTGGGGACCGGATAATATTTTTCTTCTGATTCTAATTGAGTTAATTATAACTTTCATTGGTTTAATCTAGTTTTGTTTATTTCAGGATGGTCATAAATTAAAGTTGGTGATTGTGCTCTGTTCGAGCCAAACCACAATTCCCTATAACAAAATTTCTAAGTTCACAGGGATGACATACCTGCTGCTTCAGTACTTTATTAGTGTTGCTGATTTCGGGTTATCGCGGTTAAAAGAAAATACATTTCTTTCCTCCAAGTCAGCTGCGGGAACCGTGAGACATGAGTTTGATTCAAAACTGTAGACAGTGAAAGAAATTGCTGAGATAATTGATGATAACAAGATATCTCAAGATGTGGTTGTGGAGAATGTACAAAACGCTCTAGTTTACGGTCAAATGAATGAACCGCTGGGAGCTCGTATGAGAGTTGGTTTGACTGCCCTAACTATGACAGAATATTTCCGAGATGTTAATGAACAAGACGTACTTTTATTTATTGACAATATCTTCTGTTTTGTTCAAGCAAGTGTCAGAAGTCATTATCGATAAAACTCAACGGATTAAAAGTGCTGAAACTATAGAAGTTTGTCCTGCTACTGAATTTATGAAATCAGAACACGAGAATGAAAAGGTGTGTTTAGAAAAAGACTGTGTTTCTCAGGTTGAAGAAGCACGGCTTGAGGTTAAGAAATCTCAAGATCGACCTGCTAAAATCCCGGGTAAGGTTAAAAGTTTGAGAGGCCTTTCTGAATGTTTAAGATTTTTCCAGAATCGCAAAAAGCTTCTTGATGAACACGTTATGGTTAGAACCTACAAACCATGATGTGTGGTTTAAGTTGGGTATGATTTGCAAAAGGAAGGTCTAGTGCAACAAGCTGCTGATTATTTCCAAACTACACATGAGCTTAAGATATCAGCTCCACTTTAGAGCTTTTGTGTAGAGTCTTGGAGATTAGGATCTAGCAAAATGCTTGCTTAGCCTGTCTACATATCCAAGATGTTCTGAAATCAAGATCCACTTGAAGAACCTGGTTAATTATCGGTTTGAAAAGCAGAGATACATTAGTGCATTTCATTTGTTTAACCGTGGGTCAAATCTAAGGGATACTTTTGTGAGCAAAGTGTATCTAGGGTCAAGTCGGTTTGATCGGTTTCGAATGCGGTTGAAAGTATGGGTTATCGTGAAAGCAAGTTTAGTGGTGATTACTGGAATTAACAGTCAAGAACAGTGTTTGGCTAACTTAAATGCGTTTATCACCAGATTATAATAGATAAGTTGTGATTTAATTTTTTTTTAGGTTTTAATATGAACTTTTTACTAATCTAGTGGGACATAGTTAGATGGTAAATTCTAGTTAGATGGCATATATTGTCTATTGAAGATAGAAGAATTACCAAAAACCAAACCTTGTGTATCTGCTACGAGGACTAAGGTCCCATCATCACCAGCTCATGGGGCTGGAGTCAACGAGTCAAATGGGAAACAACGCAGATCTGCTCTTCTTTTGAATAAAGAGAGACTGATTTTGAGGAAACAAGCCCTTAAGATGAGAAAACGTCATGTTTTAGCAGTTGGTAAGCTACAAGTGCTAACATTAGAGGTGGAGATATGAGCTGGTCAAGCAGGTTGGGATAATGGGTAATGTAGACTATTTTCCTTACCTATGAAGCTTCATTACTTGGGGGCTTATATGCTGTCAACAGGCGTGGCCAGGTGTTACTTGTCACCGTAAACGAGTCAACAATTGTGCCTTTTGTCAGCGGACAAGTAAGCTTCTAACAATCTTCCATTTATGATGAATGTATCATGTTCTCAATTATGAAATTTTAACTTATATGTTACTGTAGTTGAACAACCTGGAGCTTGCTCTAAAAAGAGGAAATCTTCCTGGTGCAGAGAGTTTGGTATATCTTAATTCCCTTGCTCTTTCAAGTTATTATTTTCTATCGCATGCCCTAAATCTGTTTAAACTTAAGCATTTCTTCTTTAAGCAACATAACAAGTTTCATGGCCTTTATAGTGCTGCTGATATACTTGTTTGGGTTGCTATGCTTTAACTTATAGTTTCACTACAAGTTTATGATCTCAAAAAGGAAAGGGATACATTACGTAGCAAAATAAGAAAAGTGATGTTGCTGCTCTTTTGAAAGGAAAAGATGAAACAATCACTCAAATTTTGGTTGAAGGTAAATAATTTATTGAAAAGTTTAACTAAAGGATTCCCATCAATCTATGATATAATGATGGTTGGTATCCATTTTTCTCCCCATTTAGGTGGACTTGCAAAGAAACAAGCCACTCACCTCTAATCAGGAAGCTGTGTGCACAGGTGAGCAACAAAAGTTAGACATCGAGTCTAACTTTGATACGTTTTGAGTGAGGCTCGGTCCAAAGGAACTCGGCGTGGATCAGTCTTACTTTGTTGATGTTTTTTAGATGTTTTACACAGAAGGTTAAGAGTTCTTTGGATTCTAGGTTTTTGGTGGTGAATGACGATGACGTGTTTTTATAGACCTTCGGTTATGTCAATTTCAGAACGAAGACATTTGATACACATTAGGGCATTGATGAGCATGTTATTAGGGCATCTCTTGTTATAGAACTTTGTCAATGAATAAATTAGGGCATCAATGTACAAATTAGGGCATCTGCTTGTATGATTAGCGCATCAATGAACAAATTAGGGCATTTGTTTGTATGATTAGTGCATCAATGAACAAATTATTAGGGCATCACTTTTTTTTATAGAGAACACGAAAGAAAGAGCATACAATACACTACCTATGCCACACTTATCCCCCACTAACACTACCTCCCAACTAAAGATAATCATTTTCTTAAGAAAGTTGGAATAACAAAGCAGGTATAAGAAAGCAGCTTTATAAAATATATTTTGTATGTTTAGTGCATAGTTTGAAATACTTGGGCATATGTGAACACATTAGGGCATCATTGTCTGTGTTAATATGCATCTGTTTGTATGAACATTAGGGCATCATTGTGTATGTTTAGTGCATCTGTTTAAATGTATAAACTTGACAGTACTCATAATCACCAATCGATTAATGCTAATAGTTCGTGTTTGTATGGTAATTGATGGAATTATTACTTTAGGCTACGCTTGGTCAATTGTTGAATCTTTATATTTTGTATTTGTTATTGAAGTGCGTCGAATGAACTAAAGTGCATCTGTTTGAGGAACTTTAGTGCATCCGTTTGAGCTACGTTTTTTGCATTTTTGCTCATAGTAGGGCATCCATTTATAGGATTAAACAAATGTGTATGTATGATTAATGTTTAAATCTCTTATAAGGATTCAAGCATCAGTTTAAAAATTAGCGGATATTTGTTAGCAAGATAAGTAAATCATGTCTTCCAATGATAAATGAATATATATTTTGATCAAAAGCCATCATGCAATACATTATGGTATACATATTATATGATTAAAGAATCTGTTTTGTAAGATTAAAGCATCATAAATTAATTTAAGGCATCTATTTATTTAATGAAACAACATATGACTGTTTTAAGGGCATATGTTTGTATGATTTAAGGGCATTTGTTTATTTAAGGGCATCTATTTGTTTATGGGCATCTGTTTTGTATTATTTAAGTGCACCTGTTTGTATGATTTAAGGGCACCCGCTCAACAGATTCTTGTATTCTGTCACTAGATCTAGATAATATCTAAAAGCTGAGAGGTTTTATCGTTGTTTTCTAGATTTGTTATCTTTATATGACACAAGTTGATAAGGCAAATAGTCAACCTTTGGTTTCTAACTCCACTTTGCAAGTTAATTCGAGATTCCAACCAGTAAGTTAGGGCATCTATTTGTTTAATTAGTTAGGGTATCTGTTTGTTTAAATTAAGGCATCTGTTAAGGCATCTGAATTTCTTTGGAACTAATTCGAAATACATTCACATTATTCACTGAAATTCTTCAGATAGAAGTGCAATGTTTATGGTGGCTACCCAGATGTAACTATATCACATTAACCAATATAATGAAAATATTGCATATACAAGTTAATATAGTACTACCAAAAACACCGAGGAAATGCAATTACTAGAACTGCTACATAATTAACATATTGGACAATCCAAATGTTTTATTTATGTATCAAGTATCAACACAGAAACACGAAAAACAGCAACACTCAAACCGCGAAAAACTTTAACTTTGTCATAACAAACATGCATCTGATCACGCTCTATACTTTGGGGCCTTCCAAAGCTTAAACGCAACTTCATGAAGAAATCTGTCTGGTGGTATTGTCAGGTTTCCACTATTCTGCATCAACATATAAAAGATTAATAACAGCTTATTTTGCATAAGCATCACATAAAGGGTAACTAGTTGAAAGTCGCCAAAGTCTAGCTGTTAAAACATACAATTACCTAAATGTTTTATTATGATGGTTCAGATTATTATGGTAATATTATTGTTTTTGCCAGCATAACCAACGGATCATACTTACGAAATAGTACTAATGAACAATAAGTATTTGCTTGTTGCCCCAAATTGGCCCAACCCATTTCAACCCGGACCTGTTATTACCCATTATCCGCCATGCCAATGTTCCTACCTCTAGGAATTAGTAAATAACGTATTTGATGTAAGCTTTGTACCTCTATAAAATCTTGAAAATAGAAGGTTTCCATCATATATTTCCGCGTAACAGCATCTTGTTACTATGACCCATTTCATTGTTTTTCTAAAATTCCCATTTGATGTGTATTCATACAAACGAATTAAAAGTGCCCATCTTCCTCGTAGTATACACCAACAACATATGGTGCCACTAATTATAATAACAAAATGTTGAAATACTAACAGAAGATGCAAATCAGAAGTAACAAAAACTCACCATCAATTTTCTTTGCGTTCTCCTTTCTCCTCTAATCCACTTGAGCATGAATCTTAAAAGGTATACTTAAAAGAGAAAAGGAGCATGAATCTGATTCGTAACTACATATAAATCTTCACATGAAAGGTTCTCTTAAGGTTGTATGTAAGTTGAATTCAGGATCAGAAGTAAGAAGTGGGGCGCAAAGTACGAACCATGTCCTTGGTTACTGCTTTCAAACTCGAAGTATCTGACAGCCAAAGAAGAAAAGAATAATATAACATTTTGCAAATTCGTTTTGCATTATAGATAACTTCGTAATCATAAGAAACAAGTAACTTATAACTCAACTAATACAAGTGAAATCACATTGTACAATTCAGGGCATCCACTTGTTAACAGCTAGTAC
The DNA here is from genome assembly GCA_026074375.1 of Tanacetum coccineum. NCBI lineage: Eukaryota > Viridiplantae > Streptophyta > Magnoliopsida > Asterales > Asteraceae > Tanacetum > Tanacetum coccineum. Next base: position 15,664 of record BQNB010145393.1, read on the forward strand.
ATAAGTGAATCATAATGTGCGACTATGTTGATATACTAACATGATGCTGATCATTTCATATAGTATCCTCTTTTAGACAGACTGACATCTTTTATGGACTTGAAAATATCTGCACGTCCTGACATCTTTTATGGAGGTAAAAGTACCAGACCTCTACTTTTTCAAACCAGACCGCTTTTCGACATTAGGATACGACGATCCCATCCCTCTGGTACCCCCACTTACTACTACTCAATTACTACCGCTACTTTTTAACTTATTTTCATCATTAAGTAGATTCATTTAGGCATTTTATCAAACACATTGTATGCAATTTAAAATTAATGCATCAAAGTTATAAAATACCATTTAGACATTTTATCAAACACTTAGTGTGCAGTTTTTGAAAACATGACTTCTAACCTTTACTTTCTCTTATTTTCTTAAAATTACTAATCAATATAGTTCACATATCACAAAACTCATACAATCGATACATAAAAAATGATAACTGAATAAAATTAAAACAAAAAACATAGTTCTAACTCATAATGAACACAAATTGATTTTAAAAAGAAAAAACGAGCAAAATCTAAATCTAAATCAGTTATAAAACTTACTTTTATCTCCGATTTGATCAATTGTGACGCGAGAATCAAGTGAATCTATAATAATTTGTGTTTATTGTGTTGATTGAAAGGGTCAGAACCCTCGAACGTATTTTTAGAGAAAAGAAATAAGAAAAAAATGAGATAGAATAGGCATTTTATATGATTTAGGTGTAAGTTACATAAATTCCCCTTAAGAAATAAAAGTGACGAAAATCCCCCTTGACTTTGGCAAGAAAAAAAGAAGGGGAGGGTGACTTGATCCAGCAGTTGTGAAGTGGTTTTCTAAGTTTTCCACCGAGATGAGGTTTTCTCATGATCCCATCTCTGTATATATATATATATATATATATATATATATATATATATATATATTGATGTCTTGAAAATAACCGGTTCATCGGACAAGAAATCTTCATCACTTGATAATATTGCTAACTTTTCGCAACCTCTGGTTCATTGTAGGCTTTTTG
>BQNB010145394.1:1105-16723 GCA_026074375.1 Tanacetum coccineum
TTTCTTAAGAATTTCATACAACTAATCAATGTATGTTACAAACTTTCAATATACTACAATTATACATTTAAATCCTTAAACCCTAACCCGTTCCAAGATTTAAACCCGACACCCCTTTTTCTATTTAAAACTTCAACATTGACGTAAAACCTTAATCCTAAACACTAAAACATAATCCTAACACTAAAAAATAAAGCCTAATCTATCCCTAAAACCTAAACCTAACTCGATCTAAAACCGAAAAACCCTAACTCATGCCCTATAGAACCCGACGACCCATTTCCCTTATTTTTACCCACTTTTAAACGAACCAAGCACCCAAGCTTCACTATGACTAAGCTACTTCATCTCCTAAGCAGGTTACAAGCCCCTTTCTTCCATTTCTTGGCCATAAAACAAGCCACATCCCCTCCTTGTTGTTCTTGTTAAGCCGTGACACCTCACCCCTCCAAAACCCCCTATAATACTTTATGTTTAGTCTCTAGACCTCAATACTCATCAACCTAGCTTCTCCTAATCAGCCCCTAGAGACGCATACCCTCACTTCAAACTCACACCTTCAATCTTTCTATCTTTCTATCAATGGAGTTCTAAGCTGATCAAGGAAGTCCTAAGGAGTCCTGAGAGCAAGATTGAAGCCATTAAATCAAGAAACAAAGCCTTGTAAGTCGAGTTCTAGGTGTACGAGTCCCAAGTCCTCATTTTGACCCATTTCCAAAGCAATAAGCCCGAATTCAGGTTCTATAAGCTTGTCTACTATTTTAAATCCTTAATATGTCCCTTATGATCATATTAGGACTGTTTTTAAAATCTTGGAGTCAAAAACTCATGCGTGTATAAATTTCCAAACCAAACGAACCCTTGAAAACCCTAAAAACATGTTTTCTTTAAATCCATAAGCTATAATCACAAGCTATTACTATAAGCTATTCTAATAAGCTTATTTATCATTTCTATAAGCACTTCATCAAGTCTTAAAAGCCCTAACCCGTTAGATTAATTTTTCAAACCAAGTGAACCCGTTTTGGCATTTTGAACTTGAAAACCATTTTTATAAGCTATAAGCTTGTAAAAGTTATTTTTCCTAATTTATTTTAGCTTATTATGATAAGCTATAACCTGCAAAACTCTTTTGGAATCCTAAAATAAGCTTGCATGGATTTTGGACTAGTTTTGTAAAATATTTACATGCAAGGGGTATATGTTGTAACTTTTGGAAATTATTAACTACAAGGGCTGAAAATGTCACTTTATGAAACTTATAACTCCAAGGGTCATTCTTGCCAAGTTTTAAAGTTAAGGGATTTAAATTTTATACTTTATATATATAAAGATTAATTATGTAATTAATTATAATCCAAGGGTAATTTTTGCCAATTTGATATTCTTAAAATATGAAATATTATATTTTTATATAAATTATAAAAATATATAAAAATGTTATTAAAACCCGATTTTATTAAAACCTGACACATTTATCGTTATTAATCATCAATCGACATTTATAAAATCAATTACGTTATATAATTAACGTAATTTATCATCAACTAGCTTTTAAAGAAACTTGAAATCTTATCATATCACAATACTAGGGAATTTCATGTGAAAGGTTCCATTTGGGTATTTGTTTTGACGAGTTTGCTGGGTTTACGATTTAAAGTGCCCTGGCTCCTCAAACAATACTGCGCGGCCTCTGAATTATGATAGCCCGAACAGTGATACAATATTTCCATAATATTTCAATCAAATATGATATTTCATTATGACATAAAACATATCCAATCAAACTAAGACTTGACATATTATCCCAGGTTGTGTGACGAAGCCGTTACTTTCATTTCATATACTTTTGCCATCAACGTTACTTTCAATTCATATACTTTTGCCATCAATCAGATTTCCTTGTATTTGTTAAGGTGAGTTTCATTGCCTCGCTCATTTTAATCTTTTAAATGTGTTCATAAACTCACGAGGGGTGGATACATGTCTATAACCATGAAATGCAAGATTTTTCTGTATGCTATCGCTGATCTCATTATTGCCTTAAGTCACTACTTTTGCCATAAGTCCCCACTATCATGACACCGTTGCATCTATCTGATCGGGGTATGCCGAATGGCACTTGGTGAATAGATCTATTTAAGATGGGACTCCCCGTTGGTGTACATTAATGGCGGTAAACCAGTGATAGTACACTCTTTTGAATAACTCTTGCGGATTGTTGGAAAAGACAACCGTTGGAGGCAATTATTTGTGTTATTGATTAACTAAGGCTCGGTGTCATGAGCTTTAGGCGCAATAATATGTTTTCCTATGATAATATGTAACATGCAGGCAATTATTACAAACTATGGTGTGATAACAACGGAACCAACTATTGGACTGTATCGCCAAACTTTTTACTTCTAATCCTGTATGTATTTCACTCAACCTTGTGTGTTGTTGACTTTTTAGCATGTTTATCTCAGGTAATTGAGCTAACTTAGGCACAGAATAGTGGCACGGACTTGAAGAGGGACTAAAACTGTTATCATTCAAATTTAGTTTTCAATGTAGATATTTGGGACACTCACTTTTGTAAAAACTAATGATGAATAATGATGCTTAACTTATCTTTTAAGAACGTCTTTCTTTACGATTCGTTTTCTATGATTATGATGTTTTGTCTCGTATGGAATAATTACCTCCAGATTTAGCTCTTCTCGATGCTATATGCTATAATGGGGGTGTTATAGAATTCGAAAACAATATGAACCTATAAGCTTTTCCTATTCTGTGGCCAACAGATCTATCATGGTATATAATCTTTGTTTTTATGTTATTGCGTTTTTGTGTTGTCATTTGCATTAGTTGTAAAAGTATTTAATATGTGGCAAAGCCAAAAAGTTTAAAATCGCTGGAGGTGGCAAACAGATTCATGTTAATCTTAAATTCTCAAACAGTTGTTTAAGGGTCAAAATGGTTTAGGTTCTCATTGCTTTGTGCCAAATGTCCATTAGCAAGATTTTTAGTTTGAGATGCAAATCTCATGCCAATAAATCTTAAATTCCATTCCAATCTCAGTTAGGAAAACTAAATTAGTGATTGATGAAATCTATATCGAAGATGACGTTTCATTACAACATTATTCATAGGGTATGAACTTAGGAGTGGAGTGTCTAATTTATGCTCACAATTTTTTTGATGAGATGCCTGTTAGAAATGTAGGGCCACGTAATTCCACTTGAGCTAGACATACCAGAATCAAATACTTTGAATTTTATTAGTTTTAAAACGGCTTTAGGCTTAACCGATTCAGACCCGAACTGATAATGGACTTTGAAGGTTGTCTCGGTCATGATCGTTGGTGTGAACCTATTAGGATATGTAAACTTAGATATCATAATGCTAAGAAAAAACAATGGTCTAATATCAGCTCCACGTACTATAATAGATATTTTTTGAAATTCTGAGATAATCTTTGTGAGGGGCACAACACATGGCAGATATTTTAAAAGCAGCAGGCATGGCGCCATGGTGCTTTTAAAATATCAGGACCTATGGTATGGCGCCATGATGCTTTTACTATTAACTAGACATATGTTTTTTCATCATGATCTTAACAGATAATAAATTACATATGTTGCACAAGAAGCCGAGAAGGGGCAAGTCTGTTATAGAGAAAGTTGTGCGAGATACGCGGAGTGCCATCATTAGAGAACATGTCGGTCTTTTACACGTTTGATTCTTCATTTCTCTATATGATAAGTTCAACCTCGTGGCTAAACTTCACTTCACTTTTATTGTAGGCATGATTATTTGTGAGGTATTTAAAAGTGAAACATCTACACAAAAATTGACACTATTGACACTAACAAAACTCCCAGCCATAAGGCGAGGTTTGTGATGAAATCAAATAAAACACTTATAGTTTATGAACTTATCATTGGAAAGTAGCAATCAATAGCATAGTATGGCATGACAACTTTATAAAAATATTCAAAGGATTTTAATAAGAGAGGTTGTCATGTGAAAATTTACGATTCAAACTGATTTACGTTTCTTTCCAGGATGAGGGGTTTTTTTATTTTGGAATGCGCTGATGTGTAGTTTAGTATTCTATAGATTAGAAGTCCTGGCACTTGAACTAATCTGCTATTATCAATATATATTGTTCCATTATGCGAGTTTCAATCCTTGAAGCATTTATTTTCATTTTCCATCGTGCTAGAACCAATTGATAACATCAAATATTTAATACTTTTTAGTATCATTTTATCCCCTAAATTACTTGCATTTACGTCACTAACATATAAATAAAAGATATTTTCTGTTATTTTGTGATTTTTAGGTGAAATGCAGGTAATTATCATTTATCAATAGAAAAGGACGTAAAATGTAAATATTTACAAGACATTACGGCGTAAACCTTTTTAAGGTTACGCCGTAACACATCTCATTCAAATTACGTCACTCAAGCAACGGTTACGGCGCAATCAATTATTGGTTACATCGTAACCATTACTATGGAAAGAAGATTATGACTAAAATAGCATTACGGCGTAACAATACAATTGGTTACGCCGTAACAACATTCGAGGAAAGAAATCAAAGCCGTGATTATTTATTAAATATAAAGATTCAGTGCTGACGAGGCTTTACGACGTGACGTCTCATATAGTTACACCGTGATAATATATTTATTTATGGAAATATACTTGTTGCTGACTAAGGGTTTCGGGCAAGCCGTGGACTATTAATTACGTCGTTACTAAACTTATTTTCATGGGGGAAAAGCCGCGTCAGGAATATTACGGTCGTAACCCATAATGTTGGGTTTAGCCTCGTGCCACCTTGGGCCCACAAGTGACGTTTAAAAGGCTTGTGCATCTGCTAAATGCAACCCGTGATTCCTACGAAAGTGACTGTTAGATTATTGTTTTTTGGTAACTATAGTGTATACATTTTGTGCAATTATGTCTTTTATCGGATTATGTATTTTTGATTAGTGACTTCTCTTGTAGACCCTAAAGGTCTATGCTACGTGTGTGTGTGGTGGTGCTGGATACTAACACAAGTTTGCGAGGAAAGTCATGCAAACCGGACTAGTTGGATGCTTATACAATGTTGTATGAGGATAGATGTTGATGTGATGATGGATGTTAACTCGATGAATAAGACTAGGAGCATGGCTGTGAGAATGTAGTCTCTCTGTTATATTTCCAAGCAAATAAAGGGGAGTCTTCTGTTTATGTTTAAGACTACTTTCTATCTTTAACTTTTACTATTTTCTCATTAATGTATAATAAGGACATTGTACATATCGAGTACGGAGGGGGGCAGGGGGGGTGGGAGTAGAATTATACTTGACTAATGTTTGCCTTCGATTTTTCTAGTTTTCTTTAAAATGAATTATGCCAAATTTTATATTTTTGTTAAATATTTCTTAGAATAAATAGAATTACATCTTTGTCGAACTGCACATTACACCTTATTATTATTACACTTGTGAGATTATATGCCTAATATTCCGTTTCTATCATATTATTCAAAAATCCACCAAAATATTGAGTGTGTCGGTAGTATTTTAGACTTTAGAACTTGGCATGTACATCATTTCGTAACCTAATTGATTAGTAGGAATGGATAGTTCAGGAAGGCAACACTTAGGAAATCACCCAAATAGCCTATGTGTGTGTGTGTTTATCGACTTGTTACACTAACCTCTCGACCTCCAGTGATAAACCTCATGTTGCACTTTAGTGCAAGATACCCTTAGATCACCCTTGTCAAACCAATCTATGTTTTCACCACTACTCTATATGTTTCGTTACACCATTTCACTTTAGCCTACCCTGTAGTCTTTATTTTCTCTGTGTTGAAATTTTTGGCTACTTAAGTCCATTGTTCATGGGAATGGGAACACATATTATATGCTTTCGTGAAAGATCAATCAGTTATGATCTATAAAGACCCCCCCTGCATCACCACTTTCGACGTTATTTATCTCAAGTGGGGAGATGTGTGAATAATATCGAATGTTGCAGGGGCAATAATTAAAGATATAAACCCCTGTAGCATTTGCATATTTACCATGAAGAAAAGAGGGTGCAGTAAAAGGCCATCCATGTGCTAAAAATGTAAAGATGGTGCAAAATAAAAAATGGAGTTAGTAGCCATAATTGCACCAAAACATCTCTGTAAAATAGAGCTACTAGCCCATTATTACACCAAGTCATACCGATACTTATAAAGAATGGAGCTAGTAGCCTATTATTGAAGATTAGATTTTCAGACTTTGACTCTTGGACCCATGGATGGACAGTAGCTAGTTATGACAACCTTAGATTGCTTTAGACTATTTGTTTTGTGTTTTTATTATTTAACAACATTATATGTGTATCTCATGTCTATCCTACCTCCTCTATCACGCCCTGTTAAAAACACCCATATTACCCTTGTTGCGTTTAAGAGTTATTTAAACCTTAATTCTAACTGGTGTAGATTTGTGTAATTTCTAAGCTTATGATAGAATACATGCTATGACTGTGCAATTGAGCGACCACCCCGAAAATGAAACACTTAAACTAGTGGAGAGTTGAGTGTCTTTTTATCCCCTTTTTGTGAGGTGTTCGGCTGATGTGCTGTCGTGTAGGGTCAATTATCTGATTATCAGGTTTTAAATTTATAATTAGCTAACAAACCTAAAACAACACTTTAACGAGCAGTGTACCTGGTCAAGATGGAGTTCGTGGTAAGTAGGGTGTCGAACACTAAGAGTGGAACATTAATCCAATATTCTATTAGTATTTTAATTAGTCTATCTACTGGTTAAACCTATGCTATGTACGTTGTCTAATGATATGGGGGTTTTCAGCCTGAGAGACTGGCACAGGTTTGGTGGTTATTCCCGAATGCAACCTAATTCAAATTAAGGTCGTATAAGTACCGAGTACTTTAATTAATAACATTGAATATAATCTTATAGTTGTTACATCGTACTATCGTTCGGGCTATCATAATTCAAGAGGTCATGACATGACGTACGAGGAGTTAGGACACTTTAAATCGTAAATCCAACAACTCGTCGATACGCCATCCGAAGAGGCCTCATTATGAAACTCCCTAGTATTATAGTACTTTGATAACCACGTAATATTCTATATAGCATAATCACCGACTAATCGTTTTGGTAAAATAATATTTATAAAGTGAAAACGTTTATAAATATACTTTTTGTAAAAATGACCTAGTTTTAGTTCGATGTAATCAGTTGCTCGCGTTTCATACGCCCACGTCTTCGTAGTAAGACGAGTGATCAAAATATTACATTTTCAAGTTTTTGATATTCTGCGATGAATAGTGTTTTTACTGTTCACAACAGCTATTTTACTCGTTTTTAGGTTTTAATTAGCGTAAAACCCGTTTTAGCCGTATCTTATTCGTTATAGCTCCGTTTTTAGCGATTCTTTCAAGCACGTTCTCGTAATTAAAAGTTTTATCATATTATTGATATTTATAAAGTATAAGTTTCTGTGGTAAATAGTACTTTTTATAAAAATTGTTTTATAAAAGTATTAACTATCGTAAACTTGTAAATGGCGTATCTTCTTCGTTATTAATCGGTTTTTCGAGTTCTTTATGACCCATCGATCCTTGTGACATGTAGTATTTTATAAAATCATAAAACATATATGTAAATTTTAAATTACAAAACAGCCCTTGTATTATCCAAATGTATTCATTTATAAAAAGCTTGTTTTATAAACCTTAATTTATACTTAAACATGTTTATACTTAAACCATATGTTAACATACTTTTACATTCATTTTTCCATGATATATATAACCATATGACATAAGAATAAGTGTGTAAATTCATAAACATAAGTGAAAACTCATTTTACATATTAAAAAGTCCTTAGTGGTGATTTAGCCATAAATAACATATTACACATAAAATAATGATAATAAAAAGTATAAAGGAATTAGGAAACCTTCAGGATATTAAGAGATTAGAGAAAATGGAATGCTAAACCCGTGTTTAGATTCAAAACCAAAGCTTACAAGCTTATAAACCCAAGATTAGGTTTGAAACCCTAATCTTCCCTTTTCTTCTTAAATCCTTGCAAATGAAGAACCAATGCTTGTAAACACCTTAGTGTGTCTTAGGATTGATGTGTATAGCTTGTAAGGATTTGTATAAAAATTTTGTAATGATGCCTTAGTGGCTATATTGAGCCGTGGGTTTGGAGAGAAAAATGAGAGAAAGAAGTGAAATTTTACTAAGTAAAAAAAGATGTAAGAAACTTCACTCATGTATGCTTGGTATTTATAGTGAAAATATCTAATTAACCCAACCTGGTACGTTTCTAACCCATGTGTAAGGTTTAATGGTTTCCTATAATAACTAGATATTTATAAGAATCTAGATATTTAGGGCAAGTTATATTTCTTGGTCCTATCTTAAAATTTCCCGCACATAAGCTCCCATGTGATGTTATATTGATTATTTTGTGCGAAATTGGGTAATAATCGTGGTGTATTCGATTAAGCGTAGTTAGGTTTTTGGTGCTTCCGGAATGCCGAAACGCTTTTAATTTATAGGATGGTTAGTTGGTGTTATTTTTTTTTTTTTTTATTTTTGTTTTATCGCGAAACGTAAGCATTTTAACGTAGCCAATAAAAATAAGATGAACAAAGTATAAATTTGACCTCTAAATATCATATAAACACATGTTTGATGGTAAACCATTTAATTGTTTAAAATGCCCGTTAACAATGAATGATCAATTTTTAGTTTTTACGCGATGTAACTAACGATTTTCATTAAAAAACCAACCTTACAATACTAAAAATAAATAGTGACATTATTAACGTCGAACATTGTCTAAAACACCAGGGTGTTATACGTAAAAGCGAAGATGCGGGGCAATAAATAAAGTAAATAAACTCTGTAACATTTGCATATATGAAGAAAATGAAGAAAAAAGGGTGAAACAAAACCCCCCAAGTGCAAAAATGTAAATATGGTGCAAAATAAAAAATGGAGCTAGTAGCTCATTACTGCACTAAGACATCTCAGTAAAATGGAGCTAGTGCCCCATTATTACACCAAGTCATCCCAATAATTATGAAGAATGGAGCTAGTAGCCCATTATTGAAGTCATATTTTCGGACTTAAACTCTTAGACCCATAGATGGACAGTAGCTAGTTATGACAACCTTAGATTATTTTAGACTATTTGTTTTTGTTTAACAACCATTAAATGTGTATCCCATGTCTATCTTAACCCCCTTATCACACTTTAAAACCATATTACCTTTGTTGTCTTTGAGAATTATTTAGACCCTAATTCTAACTGGTGCAGATTTGTGTACTTTCCAAGCTTATAATAGAATACATGCTATGACTGTGCAATTGAGCGATCACCCCGAAAATGAAACACTTAGACTAGTGGAGAGCTGAGTGACTTTTTATCCCCTTTTCGTGAGGTGTCGGATTTGATGTTTTCTAGCATAAGAGTTTTATAAATTCATTTCTTGAAGTTGTTCTCGGGAAATCTTTTTATGAAATGTTCTAACAGGTTCTACTTGAGGGAAAGCAGAAGTCAAGTGGGGGGATATTTGATAACATCAAACCAAATGAAATTATTAGTGATATTACCATTAATAGAGTAACTAAGGAACCTCTCAAAATTCGCAAGAATGAACTTCGAAGAGACTTTAGATTTTGGAATGAAGTTATAAAAAGTAATGACATAGGAGAAGAAACTAATTCTCAGTATGTCTTAGCTTCTTCTTGTCACATGATCTACTGTATCCTAAATCGTAGACCATACAACTTCACCTACTTTTTTGGCAAATAGAATCACTCACATCAAAAACTCCTTTGAATGTCCTTTGCCCTATGGAATGCTGCTTACTCGTCTTTTCAAACACTTCACTCTTATGAATCCCTAACTCAATAAACCTAAATACATCCCTATCCCTCACACATTGCTTCCCTTGTACCACACCAATCATCTCTACTCCTATCCCTCCGTCTCTAATTCGGATGAAGAAGACTAAATTCCCGTGCTCTGGTCTTTCTTGAAGGAACATGAAGATGTGTTAGATAAATATGATTGTTTGCTTGATTGGTTCTCAAATCTTTAAATTTTCTCTTGATGTCGTCTTATGACTAATTGTTGTATGAATAATTTCCTTTTAAATCTAGTTTTGAATTGAACCGCATTGGCTTCTTAAAATTATCTGAATACTCCTTGAGTTTGATAAGGATTAAAAATCATTTGTATGACTCTCTATAGTTGATGTACCTTACTCTCTCCATTAAGGAGCGTTTGGTTTAGTGAAAATTCTTAGGATTTGAACACTATGCTTTCTTCGTAAGCCCTAGGATAATCTAGTACTTACATTAGATCTAGAAATAAAAAGGAAAAACAAGAATAGACTTGCGTTTAGACCAATACTAGAGAAATAAAATTTTGGGAATTTTTGCCTGTTGCAGCCGGTTCCTTCTGCAGCAAAGCCGGTCCCTTCGGGGACAAAGGAACCGGCGTTGCCAGTTTTACAAAGAGCATTTGCTCGTTTTTGGGTGATCATTTCTTGAACTAAGCTCATAAATATGTTAGTTAAACTTGTCTTAGGGTGATCCAATAGCTGGTTATTTCTTGTTTGACCTAGAAATGAATCCTAATGATTATTTTTAGTGAAAAATTAGTGGTTTAAGCATTACATGTTTTGCATGGCATTTGAATATATAATTAGAGCTTGTAATCATCTTTCTAACTCATCCAAAACCTGCAAACAACCATCCACTTATCCATACTCCATGGCTTCAAGTGCTAACTCCTCCACCCAAAATCCTTCAAGGAAAATGCCACGAACTGATTTCATTTACATCTCATCTAATGAATCATCACCCATCCAAAATTACTCTACAAATACTTCACAACTCCCCAACTCCATCAACACCACCTTAATCACCACACTAGACACCACCCTTGCTCTTATAATACCTCCACCAACTTCTATCCAAACAATCCCAACTCAAGAACCAATGGTATCACCATTAGCTCCTAGAGCTTTAACCTTCTCTACCCCCTATTCCACCACCACAAGAACACACTTTTCCTCATTGTCAACGCACTGAAACCATTGTCAACAATCTCCAAAATGAAATGAGATTCATGCTAAACCACATCCTTGAACGTCTAAATCATCTCTCAAACCGACAACCATAGGATGACGATGACAAGCTCGTGTGCCCTTAGTTTTCTTTAGCTTTAGATTAATAGGTCCTTAATCATGACTTTAGTTTTTATTGACATTGGTCAAATATGTTTTAATTCATGATTTGTTCCTTATGAAAATTAAATTATGTGCTATCATATGTGATGTTCGTTCCTTTGAATATTAAGTGGCCATGATCTTGTGTTCCCTTAAATATTGAATTCGTGTTGAATTGATTATAAATTCGTGTTCATTTAAATAATGAAATGGCTTATTTGCTGATCTCATTGCTTCTTGTAATGTGCATTTTAAATAAATTGCTTCCCGCCAAAAATTGCCTTAGCTGACTCTTTCTGCAGGTCAGCCGGTTCTATTCGATTATAAAGCCGGTTCCTTTTAGGAACAGAACCGGCAGCCCAGAATCACTACAGTTTTCTTTTCTCTCTTTCCTATTTAATCTTACATCTTACAATAACAGCAATTCACAGGGTTGTTCCATTTAGGGGGAGCATATCATTCTCTTTACAAGCATGTTTTATTGTAGCTTTCTAAACTCATTTAGAATCCTTTACAATCCCATTTATATGGAGCACTCGTCAAGGGGGATCATTAGATTTGATTATATTTGAATCAACTTTGATTCTCTCCTAATCATCCTTGGTTTCATTTCAGACGAACCACTCAAAATTACTTCATTTCTTTACATTATTTTTTGTTGGTTAGTTTTTCTTCAACGCACTTTTTGTTTCGACAAAAAGGGGGAGAAGGAAGTAAAAAACTCCAATTTAAAACTTATAAACTTTGTAATTTACTTCCGATAAAATTATGTTTTGTCATCAACAAAAAGGGGGAGATTGTTAATACAAATAAACCGTAAAAACGTTTATTTATATTTTACGATCTATCTATGTTTTGTCGATAACAAAACTTAAAATCATCAAAAGTAGAAAATAAAGTTTACTAGTTTTAAACCAATAGTTTTCTAACTCAACTATCATTTCATTTACCTCACGCATCATATTTACATGTTTACTTTGTTAGTTCTCATAAAACATTTAAATACATTTTTAGAAAAAAAATGTACAAAATAAGACCTACTCCACAAATTATAAGTTGTCTTAGGGGTGCGTTATATTAACTAAAAAATTTACAAAATCCAAAATGGATATTTTTTATAAATGAAACATTATTTCTAATTCAAATCCATGCATGGGACCCTTCATAAAAACATAATTATTTGGGGGGGGCCAAGGGGACTTTTTGAAATTCTTTTAAAAATTTTGGATTTAGGGTTGGCAGGGAGGAGTGCCGGGTTCCTTCCGTTGCAACCTGGCCGGTTTCCTTTTATTTTTGGTAGAGGATGAGAAACCGCCCAAGAGAAAAACAGGGGGGGGCTTTGACGTAGACTAACCCGGTTCTACTTGGTCCTTTTACACTCGCCGGTGTTCCATGGAAGGGGGGCGGTAATGGTACCGGTGGAAACCCGGGGCTACAGGTTTTAAAACTTCTAAGCCCTAATAAATTCCCAATACAGTCGTTTGTTTTTTCTGGTTTTATGTGGCATATTAGTTAAAGTAGTTTTATATTACATTCATTTTCCAGACTAACCCATTTGATCTTTGATTCTTTGATTCTGTTCCTTTTTGTGTTTTTAGTGAATTTCTTAATTAGGGAGGGAAGTTCTTTACCGGTACTGTTGGCATTAATTGAGTTTTCAAGTCAAACAAGGAAAATCTTGGGGTTGTGACGTTTCTCTCTAACTCCTTTTGAAGATGATATTCTCTACTTTTGATCTCCAAGCATCATTCTATATTTCATTAAGATTAATTGGGTAGTGTTATTTATTTGTAACATTCCGATGGGATTGTCGAAAAATTTTGAAATTGGGGGGACTTTTTTTTTCCGCTTTCGTACCTTTTTTCGGTCCGAATCCGATACCTTTCCTTCCTTTTTTTGACCAATTTATTTGGGGACGGTGTTTATTGTCTGGAGAATTTATAAAATGCATTTTTAACGCGCGGCGGTTTAAATTTATTCGGAATGTATTTTCAAAAATATTAAAATCCATTATTTTATTATGATTTCCCCAAAGTGAAAATGCTATTTTTTATTAAACAATATTATTTTGGCTTTCGGAAAAATTAACGTGAAAAAAAAAGGTATATGTTGATTTCATATTGCTCGACCGGGATCCATGGATACGAATCCGCCTTAGATTTCGTTTTCACGTACTTCGGACCTTCTAAAGCAAACCTTGTTGTAATAAACGATAAAATTGCCTTGGGGGACAAAAACTTTTTTTTTCAGTTTTGCCCAGGGCAAAACCTGGGAAAACAACAAAAGAGCCGAAAAAGGGGCATATAAAAAACAGCACCGCATAACCATTGTATTATATACCGACAACAAACCCTTACAACGCGGCTACCACACAAAAAAATAATTAAAAATTTGGTTTTTGTTATGTAATTTATCCAGGTTATTTTAATTTATATTAAAAAAATTATTAAATAAATTATTCATTTTCATTTTGGATTGTTAAGGCGTTGGTTGGATAAATAAACGCATAATTTGCTACGAAGCTTAAAATCCTTTCTTATTGCGGGGGTCGAGGTTGGTGACGTAAAAACCGGTTTTTCACAACAAAAACGAATCCCAAAGATTTTTTTAATTTAATGTTATAAACTATTTTATTGGGAAAAATATTATCAAATAAAAATGACTCATTTTTAATCGGAAAAAATGGTTTTGAAAAACCAATTAAGCGCGAGGAGCGGTTTTACGCGACTCGGGGGAATCATCCGTTTAAAAAGTTCGGGGTTACCAAAACCGGAGTACCCGATACACAACTTTTATCAAAAAATATATAAAGAATGTTACAAAATGAAACCCCTTCATACTTTTTAATTAACTTATCACTTCATATTAAGTTTTAATTAAATATAAAATGTTTTTTTACTAACTCCCCCTCCGGTCCCATATTTTAGTGGTCCAATTTCTTTAGACTTGTTAAAAAAAGTCTTCTTTTTTTCTTTCAACTTTGACCTTAAATTATTTTTCTTCTTATTGTTTATTATGATAAACTAAATGCAAAAACTTTATATGACATGGGATAGAGTTTTTCGAATGTATTTTTTTTCATTTGGTTTATTTTCAGTAAGCAATTATATTAAAACATTAAAGGGAAAAGAAAAAAAAAAATTATTTTAACGGGTTCCCAAAAAAGTTTAATGGAAAAAAAGGAATTCACAAAAAATTCCTAAATAATTGGGGGAACACTTTAATATGGGAGGAGGCGAAAAGGTGAGAGGAGCGGGTATCCTTTTTTTTTAATTTCATCTCTTTAAACCACCACACACATAAATATTTACACTCTCGTCTCTTCTCCCAATTGATTCCAGGGCGAAAAATTATCACCCCACCCCCCACCCGCCGGGGCCCCACCCCTCCGTGCCGCCGGAAACAAACTTTTTTTACGGCGGGACTTTTCAGGGACCAAATCCAAAATAGCGGTTTCCCACAAACCGGATCTACCCTAATCCCCCTATTACCAAGCACCGGCACTCGCGGCACGGCTCACCCTTCCGGGGGAACTGGCCTTCCTTTTACATTTTCCCCACCGTTTTCGGAACCAAACAACCTCACAAACCTACCCCCCAACCTATTTCATTCATTTCATTCTTCATCATCATCGTTTCATCATCGTCATCACCATCCCACGTCACCCATCACCACCACGTCACAGCCACCACCACGAGGGTGATTTGTTTCGGGGGATAAACAACACCACCATGGGATGCGTTGGGTTAATAAAAACCATCCACAAGGGGGCGTTTTGGGTTGTAAAACAACAAATGGGTGCGTCTGGTTTGCTGTTTTAAAACAGCTAAACGGGTGCATTTAGGGTTGTTTATAACCATCAATGGTGCGTGTGGTTTTAAACCACACGAGGGACGCGTTTGGTTTAGTTCTCAGCCCCACAGGGGTGCGTATGGTTCGGGGTGACAGCCACCGAAGAGGGCTTCGGGTTGGGTTTGCAAGAAAAAGGGATGTTTGGTTTGGCTTTGGGACAGCCGAGTATAGGGAGGGAGGGGATGGAGTCGGGGTTGGGTTTTTGTACCACAAGGGGGTGCTTGTTTGTTCGGTGACAGCCACCCACAAAAGGGTGTTTGCTCGGTGGGACAGCAGCTAGGCTGCATAGGTTTTAGGGTGCGTCGGTCTTGTGGTTGCGCCATCGAGGGGTGTCGGTTTGGCTGCGGGACAGCCGGGGAGAGGGAGTCGGGGGGATGGGTGCATATGGTTTTGTTAACCACCAGCAGGCGGTGTTTGTTTCGGGTTATTGATGACCAGAAAGGGTACGTCTGGTTGCGGGTTAGCAGTTAGGGATGTTCGTTTGTTCGGGTCAGC
>BQNB010145396.1:0-13651 GCA_026074375.1 Tanacetum coccineum
AACACAAACATTCTTGTTTTTCTCTCTTCTAGTCCAAATCCATCACCAACACCAAGAAAACACATCAATTTTGTTTCAATAGCTAATTCCTGATCATCTAGGATGAACTTCTTTTTGCTTTACTCACTTCACAATAGGAACATAGTTGATCTTTGACATATTTCAACTTAGGTAAACCAATTATGATATCCTTCTTTGAAAGCAAGTTGATGTAGTCGAAGTTAAGATGAGAAAGTCTTCGATGCCATAACCATGCTTGAGTTGGTGAGGCTTTAGCCATGAAACAGCTTCGAGTTGATGAAGTCGTTTCTTGAAGAGAAATTATATAGAGATCAGATCCACGATTACCGGTGAGTAAGTTGTTTCCCTGAAGATCTCTAACAAAACAAGTAGATTTCTGGAAAGCAACCTCCAAATCCGCATCACAAAATTGACCAACCGAGAAGAGATTGTGATTGAGGCCTTCAACGTAATACACCCTGTTGATCGTGATATTTCCTTAAACCAAATCTCCATAACCAAGAATTGGAGCAAATTGATCATTGCCAAAATAAACGGTACCCATATATTTTTTAACAAAATTGCACAACAGCTTTATATTGCCCGTCATATGCTTTGTGCATCCAGAGTCAACAATGAATAGGATAAGTTAAACAATGTGCAAGAGAATTATAGGACGATGGAACACTTGACAAATTAGATCCTAAAGTATTTGTTATTTTTAAGACATTATTTATCCTAGATGCATTATCTATTGTTGGACTAATACTTGTGCCCACATCTTCTTTCCTAACTTTAGGCACCCATTTAATTTTTGTCTTATAAACCTATTTATATCCTGATGGGCATTGTTGTGCTATCCACCATTTCCATGCCTTACTAGTTTTCTCATAAAGCATCCTTTAGTAACTCTTGGATTTATGGATAGTGGATTCTGATGCAACTATTTTCTTAGGGGGTGTTGCAGCAGATTTGTTCGCTTGACTTTTAGGTTGTCTAGTACTAATAGGCACTACTTTAGGCTTCTTAGTTCTAGCATTCACATCATGGATAAATTTAGAAACACAAGCATCATGATTCGAATAAAACACACATTTTCCATAAGTAGCACAAATAGCATTAACATTCAAAGTTTTGGATTTTAAACTATCATTACACGTAGTTACAGACTTTGCATTATTAGAAATACTAGAAATCCTGTGGTGGTCTTCTACTTCAGTCTTCTTAAGCTTCACTTGACTATTGTTTGGCATGACCTTATCTTTCATTTAAGTGCTCCTAGCAGTGGTCTGCTAACATTAGTTTTGTGAATTACTCCTGTAGAGGTAAACATGCGAGGATCAGTATTCCTAGAAGTCTGAGGCAACCATGGTGCTTTAGTTTGTGTTGGCTTTGTGTTGATTTGATACATTCCTGGTTTAATCACATTTGTGTTTCTTACAGCTTTCCTTGCTGTTTGAGAAAAAATCTATGTAGTGATTGGTTTTAATAAACCCTCTGACACATTAGGTTAGGAACCGACTTTGTCTTTGAAAAACTTTTCCTCTCAAGAGAGTCTGAAAAAGGAGTCGGTTTTCCTAAAACTGGTGGTTTTGGAATCCTAAGAGCATTTGGTTGTCGAATAACAGATGGTTTATCAAACTTAGTTTCCACAGACTTTCCTTTGCATTTCTCAATGAGTTTCTTTAACTTACTTATTGCAATGTTCTTGTCTTTCAATTGAGCTTTCAAATCTTGTATTTCAAAATAATGTTCACGTTCTTTTAGAAATACATTTGACGCTTTTTCTTTGTAAATTGTGTCATTTTTCATTTATTCTTGACATTGTTGTAAAGCAAGTTCAAGAGTAATCGAGTGTTTTTCTAATTTATCAAAACTTCGTGAAAGCTCATTATAAACTTTTTTACTAACAGTTTTAGTTTGTTTAGAAAGCTTTTGTGCAAGACATTCACATTCTTTCACTTTATGAAGATATAAGCATTGCAATTCAGTGTGAGCATCTAAATCAGATAACGAATGCAAATAAGAACACATAACATCATTAGACACACACTCTTGCAGAAGTATATCATACATGTTGGAAAATTTTGATTTATTAGACTCAAGTTCGTCAATTTCTTTTTCAAGGGATTCAACGTACTTTAAAGCAGCATGCATTTCTTGCTTAAGTTCATGAACAAATTTGAAACTATCATTTTGTGTATTTAGGGCAAGAGGCATCAAACATGTTTCAATTAGGATTTCCATATCATGAGCAGTTGGTGCACGAAAATGATCATGAGAATGTTTTTCCCAAGCTTGATCAACAAGTTCTCTGTAATGATTTATGTTATTCGTTATTACATTATAAGCTTGTCTACTTTTACTAATTGATTTTGAAGTGGGTAAGAAACCGATGTTTTTGAAAATCTTGATAGCTGAGCATTGGGAGCATTTGGATGCGCGGATATCAAAACTTTAAAGGCTTAGTTTTTTCTTACATTATATAATCATTTTATCTTTAAATATACAAAGGAGTCATGTTTAAATCTTGTAACTTTTGTTAAATAGGAAATTATTGGGACCTGAATTTACTCTCATTTACTTAAATCGAATGTGACATTTTATTAAACGTCTCTTTTGAGGTCGTTTTTTATAACTTGTGTATATGAAACTACAATAGAGCCCATAGTAGGTATATCCGTTGCGTTGTTGTGATTTTGGGGGTGTTACAGAGTGGTATCAGAGCACTGGTTATAGAGAACTAGGTCGTTTTAAAAAACCTAGACTATAACCGTTTTTCGAAAATTTTTAAGAGTTCTTCAACATTGTTCGATATCCATGCGCGCTTGCTCCCAAGTAACTTATATGCTCTCTTTTGCATCCCTATTGCTATTACATGAATAATGAGCAAAAACAAAACCTTTAGTTATGACTTCGCTCTCTTACGTCTATCTTATGACGCCTTACTATTTACCTTATATCGGTTGGTTATATATATATTGACCACTCTGATCATCGCGTACTTCTTGTTTTCCTGTTTTCTCACTTGAACATCAATACTAGTATCATATAAGGATACCCGTACGTATATGAGCTACCTTCTTTTAATCTCTTATGCTCATCTTCTGGTTTACCATTATCTAATTATATAGAAGTGATTTGTATGAGTCTAACTATTCAAGGTTACTGTGTCGCCTTGGTTTTATGGCTAGGGTGATTTGAAATTTGGATTGGATGAGTATGTCTACTCATGTTATATTGTGATTAGTATCGGAGGGGTACGCCTACCCACATGTTGTGGAATCACTGTCTATGCTTTTTAATTGATCTTGGCTTGATGCGAGTGCTAACCGAAGCCTAAGTGTGAAATCGTCTACGTAATAATAATTACTTACATATGTGTATAGTACTATAGTACGTCTTAATGAGTTCGTTTACTACAATATATTATGAGCGATGCGACGATCTCCAAAACACTTACTCGACTTTACTTTATTTCCTTTTGATAGTATTGAAATTCGAGGTAGTTTGTCAATTCCGCTAGTTATTTTCTCGATCGACTCCGAGTTTGAACACTCTTCTTATGCTTTTGAATCGCATATATTGCTTCATAATCTATTGTTTTGAAGTCTTCCATTCGATGGAGTCTACTTTATTCTTGTCACCTGGATCATGCGTCTTTGTCGACATAACCTTTGGAACGTGATTGACTATACGTCTTATTATGCTCACGTTACTTTCTTAATGATTTTAGGAGAATCAGCCGCAAAGGGAGACACTCCTTTTTACTTAATGTAGCATTTGATCTTGTTGTGATATTTTGTTTTTTGTCCGCCATACTTAAGTAAGATGATTTATAATCATCTTATTAAAATGAATTGGGACGCTTCTTCATTTGAATAAGGAAATTATAAACCGCCGAACCATAAGTTCATATTCGTACACTTAATATTGAGACGCCTCTTTATGTAAGTGATGAATTGTGAATGACTGGGCTTATGTGTATTCGACATAGCGTGTATTCGTCCGTATGAATCATTCTTTGGGTTATGAACTCCTTTCGACTCGTAATTTGTTATATGGATTTTTCTGACTGTGTATCAACCGTCGCAAACCCTGTGGAGATAAGTCGAATAGAGCACCGGGACGGCGCTCCCTTAAGGTGAGAAAACTGTAGCATCTCGTATTTTACGGTCAATATTTTAACCGAGCTCTAAATTCCATTTCTAATTTTTAAGGAATTTATTATTTTGTTTTTAGCCGTTTTAACAAATATTGTCGTTTTAGCTAGTTGCGAAGCGTGCCTTGAATATTTATCCATTTTAACGTTGAGAAATCAATAATTCTATATTTTAGCTTCGAGAGCTTATTTATTTTTCATTTTAATACTTTTCGAAATAGTGTTTCTAAAATTTTAATATTTTAACTACATGTTTTAAAAACAAATATTGTGGTATAAATGTTTTAGAAAAATAAAAATAAAAATATAATTTATAAACATAACATATAAACCAAACACCCTCTTTAATTGTTTTAGCTCTCATCAAAACTAGAAACCAACACCCCATATCCTCTTACCATATAAAAAACAAACTGACACTCTTTTATTAAAAACACATAGTACACACTTTAAAATAAATTCGGTTTCTTTTCACCCTTCTCCGGTGGTCGACGAGCAGAAAGAACCCAACATCACCATAACCTACAATCCTTCAAATCTCTATCAAAATCACTCCTAATCTATTCCAAATCAATCACAAACTAAAACCAATCATCCCTAACAACAAATAACCACATGCATCAAGATTTTTCAATTTCTTTATTTATTTTTTTTGATTTTTAAGGGTTTTGATCAAATTAAATATAATTGGTGTTGAAAGGGTTTAATTGTAAGTGTTTTAACAAGATTGGAATAACAAAACAAGGTTTTTGGTCTCTTTTGGGTCCTTGTGGTGTTTGGCAGCAAAAACAAACCCAAGGAGGGTTTTTTTCTATCATTAATCTCCATTCTATTGTGTTGTAAGTATGTTTTAAAACTCTTATGCATTGATCTATTTTAAAACTTATGCATGTGTTTGATTTTGCTCTTGATTCACATGCATGATCATGTTTGATTGGTGATTTTAATTATCTTTTCTTATGATGTTTTGATATATGAGATATGTAGAAGAGATTAGGATGGCATTGCATAGGGTTTGATGTGTTGAAAATTGATGTTTGGATGAGTTTTGAGAGAATAGTAGGGCTGTTTTAGATCAGCAGATAAATTGAATTGGTGACAAAATAAAAAATTAAATAAAAAAAATAAAAACAAATATAATAATTTTCGTCTTATGGTCGACTGGGAAATTACATGGTTATATAGATATGGGTCTTAGCTACATGTGGCTAATTGGATGATTTATCAACTCCTCTAGATGAGCGAGTTATGGCTATAATACTAAAACTAGTCAAAATCCGAGTCTCGGACTTCTCAGGGTAAAAAGTTCAAACTTTTTTACTATAACATATAAATAGGCATAACTTTAGGTGATAGGTAAATATTTAACTTAAACGTGAGCGGTGGTTTTAGCCCTTACGGATAAACGGTTTTGGGAACTATGCCAAAATTTGTGTTTGGTAGGAAAACTTAGGACTGCTGCAGACCAGAAGTAAAAATGGGTTATTTGCAGTAGACTTTTGCCCTGAGAAGGTCTGAATTATTTGATGGGATTATAGAAATAAGTTCAAGGTACATGTTTCGAATTGAATAGGGCGATATCTCCTGCGGATGAGTGAGATATGACCATTTTACGGAAACTAGACGATTCTGGAACATCGTTTGGAAAACAAGTTAAACTCCAGGTTAACACTCTTAAATGTGAGAAAGAAAAGTTGATCTCAGTATTAGACTCATAGACTTAACACCCTCAATTGATTCACCTTTATAGCTATCATAGATTAGGATTTATGTCCATTTTCATGAAGGGTTAAAATTCTGGAATAGATCTGGTTTGATAGTCGGGTACTAAAATTTCATTTCCTATGGCTCTGAAACTTTTTAGAGGATGAGCCTTACATTTTTGAAAACTAGACACAAAGGGATTTCCATGTGTGAAATCCTCATACTTAGATCATTTTTGGGATAAGAGTTATGGGGTTATTAAGTTGGGTTAAAAACATAATCTAATTTTTTACGTCTTGAATTGAAATCTAGAACGTGTAGATACACATAGGTAAAATAAGAATTAATGGATGAAACTTAGTAGGTGTTTTATTACCTATAAGACCGGGTTGAACATCTATTTTGGAGTACAAATACTTTGGGTAAGTCATAATGCATGTCATTGCAAATCTTGAAGACATATCTCATATCCCATTGATTATTTTTACGTATTGACATGCTTTTATTATACTAAACGGCGTCACGCCTTTAGGTGGTGCTTAGGTACTTTTCTCTCAATCCGAAGATTCTTTTAGGTGGTTGTACTTATATTTAATAAGGGCATAATTTATTTGTCACCAATAATAATAATAATAAAATCTTTAGAGGAATTTAGAAATAATAGGAGCGAAATGTTAAGATTATACTTACACAATTAGCATTTATGAGTAGTGTTAGTATCTTATCTTATATTTGGCTGTGACTTCGTTTTAAGCTTAGTTTGGGGATTGTGAAAATCAAGGATGACGAACTCCCGTTATTAAAGCCTTTAAAAGAATATTATTTAATTGTTATCTTAGTTTTTATGTTTTACGTTTATCGAGGTTCAAACGAAGTCGTTAATATTCCTCGATCACACCATTGGAAAGAGCACGAAATTTTGAGTCCAACGGTACCGGCCATTCATATTTAAACTTTTTTATTTTGAACATTTTTCATCCCTATTTGAACCTTTAGTTATAATGAACCTGGTCCAAGTTTATCAAAGGGTTATATATAAATTACCTTCAATTATTTCAGCCTGCTCTAGCAACACGTAAGCTTGCTAGAGCTATGCTTCTATACCAAGAGGTCCCGAGTTCGAATATGCAGAGGGTAAAATCCCCTCATGACACGTGGGCACACGTGGCTAACACGTGAATCTACATGGCATGCCACGTGGTGGCCTGACCCGACCCGACCCATGACCCGACCTGATCCGGCCCATGACCCGCCTGTTGACCGGCGGTCAACCACCGTTGACCGGTGATCCGGCGGCGGTCAACGGTGGTCTGTCACCGTTGACCATCGTTGACCGCCACCGTTGACCGCTGGTAACCACCGTTCACTGCCACCGTTGACCGCATTCGACCACCGTTGACCGCATTCGACCACCGTTGACCGTCACTGTTGACTGTCGTTGACCGGTGTTCCGGTGGTGGTCCGGTGACTGTGCCGGAACAGTGATTACGCCATGTGGCACCACTCAGGTGGTGACACGTGGCCTGCTAATGATGGATGGCAGGTTGTGCAGGTAGGAGGTATTGAGCAATACGAGGATGTTGATCGAGCTTCTGGAAGGCTGAGACGTGTCATCATATGAAAGGTGGATCCAGCTGTTAGTTAGCGTGGCGTACGAGGTACGCTTGTTTATAACACGGGTGGAGGCTGAAATGACAAAATACCCCATAATTAGCCACTATAACAGTTCTTGATTGGCTGAAAAGACAAAATACCCCCACACCCTGGGCCTATATAACAAGACGCAGCAGCAGAATGAAATGGGATTAGGATTTGTAGTTTACTCTCAATTTTTAAAGTTTTTTAGCGTGTACTTTTAGAATTATAGTTTTTTTGCTTATTTCAACTTTGGTAACAGCTTTTCTAGCTTATTTGGTTTATTTATAAAAAGATCCTGTTGGAGCTTATTTAATGAAAGATGAGAGGTTTGGGTTAATTGCTTATTTATGTCGTTGATTACTCTTTTCTTTTCTTTTTTTTGCTTATTCCGAATAACTCACTGTTTATTGGTTTTAATAGCTTATTTTCTATTTCAAGTTAGCTATCTTTTAGCTTATTTGATTGAATCTAAGCTTATAAATCTAAATAAGCTTTTGCTTATTTTATCTTTTAATCTCTTTTCTTTTCTTTTTCAAAAGTGCTTATTGTTTGATTAAGCTCGATTCGAATGCTAAAAAGGGTGTCCATGATCTCCTATCGACTTAATTCATTAACTCCTTTGAGCCACCTTTATCTTCGGGACTTATTATTTAGTTATTTAGAGTCAGAAAGTACTAACTTTACTAATTTCTTATAGCTATTAAGCTAGGGCTATTTCAAAGGTATTTGTAGCTTATTTGAGAAGTGCTTATTTATAAGCTTATATTCTCATCCTTCTTGAAAAAGTCCCCTTGATAGCTATTAGCTTATTCTAGTTTTTATTTCAAAAGTAGTTTTTTTTATATATAGATTTAATCTAGTTTTATTTTTACAAAATTTAGTTTTCAAAATAGCTTATTTTTTTCTAAAAAGGTTTTTCATCTTATTAGCTTATTTTGTCCTAACTTTTCATGTCTTATTTCTTATTCCATCTTTCTACATCTAAGGCCGGAGCTTAAGGGTCTTATAAGGTTGATAAATAGATAAAGTTTTGATCTTTATAGTTTTTATGAAAGTAATTAGTAGATAAAGTTGACACATTTATTTGCTAATTAGTGAAGTAGAGCTTAAAAGTGATAAACTTATTTGTTTATTAAGTTTGTAAGATCGGGTGGTTATCGTTTATTTGTTGCTCTTCAATTTAGTCCTAGTTTCTATCCTTTTTCAATTAAATAGTGTAGTTTAATTTAAAATGTTTTGCTTTGCTTATTTGATCATAGTTTTACTAGTGTTTGCTAAGTGATTAGTGACATGAGATTTAAGTGCGGGTTTAAAAAGGTTTAAAAAATTATTAGTCGTTAGAATTTCTCAATTTAAATACCGTCATTTACTTTTAATGCAATTTAATTACTTGTCATTTACTTTTTAGTGCAATTTAAATACTTATCATTTTTTTTAAAAGCATTTACTTTACTTGTCATTTAATTTCTTTAAACTTGTTTTCTAAAGATTTTAATTCATTAGACCTAAACCCACACTTAATGAACATTTCACGTCACTTAGCAAGCATATTTGTCATTTATATCTTTTAGCTTAATTTTAGTATAATCTTGTAGTTTTAAATTTTAGAATTGATTTTAGTTTAATTTTTAGTTTAAAATAATAATAATAATAATAATAATATAGTTTAAAACCAAAAGTTTAGCTTCCCTTTTATATGCTTTCTCTTTTAGTAGATTTAGAAAACCAAATCAAAAACTTTTATGCTATTCAAGCTCGATTTACAACTTGAACATAGATTTCCATTCACCTCTCGCCGAGGAAACGACCCAGAAGGTTTTTGAGATATCGCTTAGGTTAAAAGTGAATTTCTAGAACCCGACGGTAATACTATACTATACTATTATTGGCCTATCCTTATTATTACGTATTTATATATTATATATATATTTTATACGTGTTAATTTGGACGGATCAAGGGTTTACATAAAATACAGATTATATGTGAAATTTAATGTTGGTATAATTATTAGAGTTATTTTAGGGTTATGATCATGCATGTTGCATGTTAGGGTTTGCGTTAGAACATGATTTAGAGTTGAGCAGAATTTAGGGCTGTGTTTCAACTGATGATATATAGATGTTAGAAACATGTTTTGATATGATTCAAGTGCCTAAATTGTAGTTCAAAGAGTCTAGTTTTCAAAAAGTTCAGCCTCGAATGATTTGGAGTTCTGGAAGTTGGTTAAATATTGGTTACAAGAAAAGTTGTCAAAACAGTAAATACGGGTCAAAATTCGGTCATGTTTGGGAGGGTCAAACCCTAACTTAAAAGTGGAATTAAGGTTAGAAAATCTACAGTGATTAAGTTCTATATGTATATAAAGAAACCCTAGAAGGATAGCTTCTGATTTTGTGTCTAAGTATGGTAGTTAGAGCCATACATTTTAGTGTGCAATCAGATCCGAATTGGGACAGTTTTAAAGTTGGATTTTATTTGGGATAGTTGCACATGTAATGAGTAATTGGGAATCACAAGGTAGTTAGTAAACTCATAAATGAACTTAGGTGATTTTTGGTATAATTTATGGAGGTCAGCAAGTAAGGTTTTTAAGTTAGTAAAGATACACTAAAATTCTGCATTTTTTAATAAATTGTAGTTAACTAGTGTAATGTGTTAATGAGGTGGTTAAGGTTGGGCATGGTGTCGGGGTAACCCATGATGGTTAATCAAACCCTTAGACATCCATCATATATGTGTTACATGGACTAGAGCTTTTATCTTGGTCGCGTGTAACCGTGTTTATTTATTTGTATAGTTGCGTGATAGGAATTGGAAGCTGCGTTTGAGCATTCAGGTGAGTTACATAGTCCCACTTTTTACTGCGTTTTAAACATGGGATGGAAATGATGCAAGTGTTGAAAAGAGTTTTAAATTACTGTGATTATGTGTTAGTGTAAATGCATGGACTATTATGTGACTAATGTGCGTTATGTGCTACATGTTATGTGATGTGTTATTGATGTGTGAGCAAAGTCAGGAGGATTACGTGTGAGTATCTTTGGCCTGCTTAGTGGAAGGTATTGTTGCCTAGTCAGGAGGGTTACCTGTGGGTATCTCCGGTCTGAGCTAGAGGGAATGAGATTTGGTTATGTGATATTGAGATGTTGCCTAGTCAGGAGTGTTACTTACAAGTATCTCCGGTCTGAGCTAGTGGGTAATTGGAATTGGATTGATCCAAGAGCGATTGAGTTTGTCTTCTTGGTGTTTGATTGATTGGATTTGGATTAAATTGCATGTTAGCTTGTATGTTAGTTAGCATAATTGTCATGCAAAAGTATTATTTTATAATCACAGTAATTCGGTTAATGATTTTGGAAATGGATTAAGTATGTGTGTCTGAAAACCTATGTTTCTCACCAACCATTGTGTTGACGTATAAGCATCATTTTCAGGTATTAAGCAGGATGAGATTAAAGTTAGGAAAAGTGGCTAGATAGACCGTAGGCAGCTGGCGAAGTTTAGTTGTCTAGATTTCGTTATTTGTTTTGGATAATGGATGTTATTTGACATGTTTGTTTGGATGTTTAAATGTTTGCATGTTATGACATTGACATGAATTGCCTTTATTTCAATGTCAGACGCCTTTTGGATTTTTTTGATGTGTTTGAGAATTTTCATGACACTGCGTGTCTATACCTTGTGTTTTATGCATGTTTTAGATTTTCTATATAGACGCCATTGTGTTGTGATGATTCCCTTTCTTGTCGCACCTCGTGTTTCCGCCTTGGAGGGGTGTGACGGCGAATAACCGGAGAAATAAAAAGAATTTCATCTCGGTGAGGCCTGGTTCATCCGTTTTTATCGGTTCTGACATGTCCTCTCCGGTTCGGCTTTTATTGGCTAGACAAACTGATGGTAGTTCTGGTTCCCGGTTGAACCCGTTGATCCGATCCGGTTTTCAAAACCACATGCAACATCATTTTAAGGAGACATCATATGTACGCTTTTGTAGATATATACTTTTAGTTGTTGTACAATGTAAATATATGATTGTATTTTTAAGTAACTTGATGTATCATTCTTGTATTAATTATGTATTAATTAATTTCATTTTCAAGTGTGTATTGTGTTAATGCATTAAAAAATTGTACATTATGTATAGATGTATGTAAGTTAAAAAATTAAATTTGAAAAATTTAATGTTTAAAGTGCATTTATGCTTTATAAGTAGTAAAAAAAATTAAATACATTCATGGCATATCATTTGTGATGTTATATAATTCTTAGTGGCTCTTGAAATTGTATAGTTAAGCTTTAACATGATACAAACTAATGTGGGCAATTAACATAATGGTGCAAAAAAATAAAATGTAAATTACGAGGTATTGAGTTTCTCCGAAAGTGTAGCATAATCCAGCATTAATGGAGTGTCTAGAATATATTTTCAGAATTGGCTGCAATAAGGGATATTTCTATGGGCAGGGTGTCAAATAATTATGCGATTACGAACGTTTAGCGTTAATGTTTGGTCTCAATATTGACAAAGCCATGGAAAACTGAACTTGGCAAAGACGGTGCCAAAATCAAATAAGCTCATAAGCCCACATATAAGCCGAAACAAACACCCCTTAGTGTTGACAAATCTGATAATGTATAGAATAAATAGGTTAAATGGCCCAAAACAAGGTTGCATTATGTTTGCTATCTTTAGGCAACTTATAATGTCTTATACAACAAGGAAATGTAGTGGTGAGGTCCAACGGAGAAGTGGTTTTGCTCTTAATTTGATGGTCTCTTACCGTATTAGCTTCCTTACGTCTGTTAGGCACTTAGATTGTCATGGGTAATGCTTTTCTGTGGAGATATAAATGGTCCATGATTGTGAATTCCATCTGCTCAAACTTTTGATTTGGAATGTTTTCCTGCTTAGAAAATTTATCCCATGGCGATACTGCTTCCGTTTTTACTGACAAGTGAATAGGTGAATGGCTAAATCTTCTATTTAGTTTGTAACTTTATAAAGTTATTCTTATAGTTTGAGTTGTTTATCGTGATAGAGCTGTATATCTTTACTATTGATAATTACAGTCTAAAAATACTTATCGAATATGGTTGGTTAAATAGGAAACTTGAAACATAACGCTTTTGAGGTGTTATGTTCAATAGGACTTTGGAGGTGAACATGTACTGATCAGTTCAGCAACACCTCTAAACCAGCCCACTCAGTAGCAAACAAACAGTCCCTATTATTGTCTCAAGAATATCTGACATAAATTTTCCAAGATAGCATAAACAGGCGGCCTTTTGTATGTAGTCTTTCATGAGAGCGTGTGGCTATAAGTAAATTCTCATTATCTAAAGAAGTAGAAAATATTCTATGATCATTATGTGTTTTCTGTTTTGTTTCTATAAAGGTAATGACGGAGTACATAGACAGGAGTATTACTATAACAACCTAAAAGGCTCAGGAAAAGAATGGAAGTTTGTAACTTGATGAGTTAATTTGTTGCAGAAGGTAAGAGTTTACTAAAAGCATTTTAGTGTGATTGCGATGAAATCAGGACACATGTTCTCCACAACTACAATAATCGTATTTTGTTGTTGTCTTTGTGTGCATCATGGTAATGAGGGACTTTTGAACCTAGCCGATTCCATAGAAATGGAAAAATTTCTAGACATTAGGTAAACCTTAATACCCATTTAAAAAATAGTTTAGTAAATTGGATTTCGTAACTTTTATCTGCTGGAGACTATACGTGCACGCAAATGGCACTTCTAATGCAACTTTATTACTGATTCAGGTTCGTCTTATTTGACTTGCATCAACGTTGCGGTTGCTTAAATTTTGAAAGTCTGAAACTTCTATATGACAAAATAGCCAACGACTTTGATAAAAAAGGGTATTAGATAAGCTTGACAATACTTTCTACACAGATACTTTTTGCCAACCTTAGAGAGTTGATAGCTGAGCAGAATGGAATTAATCGATCCAATTGCATTGATTGCCTTGATCAAACCAATGTTACCCAGGTTTGGCACAACCCATTTATGCTTTACATTCTTATCATGAGGTGAATTTGACACAACTTTTAAATTGGTCGAATATGCAAACTTCAAAAGTTAAGTTTCAATGTTAAACTTTATGGATAACTAAAAATGTGGTC
>BQNB010145397.1:0-16722 GCA_026074375.1 Tanacetum coccineum
TCCCCCTCGTTTCTACCCATTTGTCCCACAACTTTAACAATGCTATATTCACAAGTTTCAGCATCTAACTAGGGGCCATACAATAGGAGCATAAGGCAAAAACGCAAATCCTAATTTTATATATAACCCTAACCCTAATTCAATTTCAAAAAAAAGGAAAAAGAGTAGAGCAATCATACCTTTTGATTAGGATTCGAGAGATAATAACAAACAATGGATGGAGCTTTAAGATCAAAGAGGCACGGTAACTTTGTTTTTGAATGTGGTGAAAAGTGTGTGTGAAAGGGTATCCAGCGTATTAGTTGGGTTTTTATACCCATGTTGGATACACCGTATTGGGAAGTGTCCAATACACCGTATTGGACATTATTGTTTGACTTAGTCAAAGTGAATTAAGAATGGTTGATACGGCGTATAGGTGTTCTTATGATACGCCGTATTTATTTGTGGGGGTAATTTTTCAAAGATTTTAACAAAGTAAAGAAAAACGTACCTTGGCCTCCGCAATGTTCTTGTGTGAGCACCGTCCTTATAATACCGCTTAGGGTCGAACGGGATGCCAAATGGCACATATAAATTTTTGATGAGATTTAATGGCATCTAGTTATTAAAATAATTCCAACTCACAATATTAGCATTCAATGTTATGATAAAAAAATTCTTGTTGAAAACTTTATTGGTTTTATCGTGATTTGTTTCTGGACATTCATTTGATCTTTTTATTTCGTTACTTCTAGAAGGCTGTGTTATATCGATATTATCATCATTGTCCTTAATCATTTTCAGATTATTGAAAAAATTACGTCTAGAGGAAATGAATCATTAAAGTGTAAAATGTTTTGTTCCTTTTCATCATACTTGGACAATGATGTTTCAAATATATCGATATGTTGAGAGCTTACAGAAGGTTCAATTAGTGGGTTTGATTTAGACTTTAGATCATTATAAGCAATGGCTGGGAATTCATTATCAAAATCTTTAAAGAAGTCTAAATCGTCAATGTAACCAAACATAGGTTCTGGTGACGGAGATGATGGCATGTTGACTTTATCATTCTTGTTTTCCGAATCTGTTTTTAAATTATTAACAGAAGTTATTTTATAAGAAAATGGATTTTTGTCAAAAACTACCATGTAATCTTCATCGTCGGATTCGTTAAATGATATTCTAAAGTCAATTTTGTTATTGTCAAGAGGACTTACTATAGGTTCACATGAGAGTGCTGCATCGGATGTATCGTCAAAGACTATAGCTGGGTATTCGGTTTTGAGATTCGTGAAGCTATCGTCCTCATTTTCACAATATTCCATCTTACCATATGTGGCAGTTTGCCAATCGAATGTTCGACCTTGTCTTCGAGCTTTTTCTTCTTCGAGTCTGGTGTATTCTTCCATAGTGATGTTTGGATCATCCATGATAAACCTATGCTGAAAATTAGAAATAAAGAAACAAACTACAAGGCAGAGTACTTTATGAAAATAATTAAATAAAGCTGGAATTTAAACACACAATTAAATTAAATACAAACAGAATTAAATTACACTAATTAAATTATTCTAAACTAATGGTTAGAAATACTAATAAAATTAAAGGTTAAACCTTTTCACTCCCCGAGAATACTATTTTAGACGTCAATATTGTATGAGCATGAAACTATTTTTAGAAATAGTGAAAGGTATTGAAACTTATACTTACGATCCTCTTCCCAATGATTTTAAACATTTTGAAATCCGACCCGATTGTAAAAGTCAAATGAGTTTTACTGTTATAATGAAATGTACTTCCGTCATATGTCAATTGGCATACGACACATCATCTGATATATTTGATGAATATCTACACATGAGTTAACATTGTCCATTGATGTGCTGTCGTATAGGGTCAATTTATTGATTACCAAGTTTTAAATTTATATTTAGCCGACTTATCCTAAAACAACACTTTAACGGGCAGTGTACCCGATCGGGTAGAATTTCTTGGTAAGTAGGGTGTCGAACACTAAGAGTGAGGTCGTTAACCTTATAATCTATCAGTATTTTAATTACTCTAATTAAGTTAATTCTAATTACTTGTTAAACCTATGCTATATACGCTTCTAATAATATATGGGGGTTTTCAGCCTGAGAGACTGGCACAGGTTTTATGGTGACAATAATCAATTCAAAACACAATAAACATGCAAGAAAACAATCAGAAGATAAAAGAGCGGTACAAGCCAAATAATAGAAAACTGTATTAGCCATATTAAATCCAATCAAATGCTGGTTTGTTTATTTAGTGCAATGATTTCTTATCTCGAAGCGGTATATCATTCTTAAGACTTAGGCGGGACATCATCCTAAGACCTAGACACGTTGAATCCTGTCACAATTAATGTATCCGCATAAAGCATCCTTTTAGTTTAATTATAATCTATCTAGGGATTATAGCAATGGTGATCTTGATCAACCCTAGCCCATCGGAACTTTACCCACTTATTATTTGACGGTATTTTATATACTGGTAGTCTACTATTCAAATCTTTATCAATTAATCAAGAACATACTTGCTGAAACATTATGAGTTACCTGCCGGTCCAACAAAGCTCTTAATTTAAAGACAAAGACAGAATGTTACTTGTGATCCTATTGGTCCAGTAATATAAAACACAATATGGAGATCTATTCTAGTATCTAGCTTACTTGTTAGGCGTAACTAGACCCAGTTGAATGATATGTCGCATATTCAAACACGTAGACAAGTATCATGTGATAAACATAATTAAACTTTCAACGATAAATTAAGTAAATCGATTTTAAAATAAACCAAACATTAAATCTTCATTAAGATGGCTAATACCCATAGGTATTAACCCATAACCATTTTAATTATACAAGCGTGATCAAATAACCAAGGTAAACTAAACGTTTTACCGAACGATACCAAAAATTAAATGATTACAAGAGTATAGGAATTACACGGTGTCTTCTATGGAGTCGTGATCGATGCTTAACCTTCGTTGCTCTTCTTTTCTTCAGAAAATTATCTTTTATGAGTATGGTAAGAAGAATATGATTTTGCACACCGAAAACTCATTTTTGAGTCTTCTATTTATAGTCTTTGAAAAAAGTTGGATACGCCATATTGGGCTAGGCCAATACGGCGTATTGGGGTGTATCCCTTAGAGTACGAGCAAAGTTTAAGATCAATATGATATACATTCCCAAAATATAAATATCTTCGTATCTCTGAATAGTTATCTTCATGGATACGGCGTATGGCAGAAGGTGAATACGCCGTATTGGGAATTGGTTGAACGCGTTTTCTTATGAAGACTTGGCGTTGATACGCCGTATCTCTTTTGTTGGATACGGTGTATTGGTCAGAATTGAGTAATCTTCAAATGTCTTCGTTTTAGCTCCAAAATATGCGCCTTTTAGCATGTCTTCACAAATCACTCCTCAATTACTGCAAATAATACTTTTAAGCAATTAAGTACAAATTCTTGCAATAATTATATAAAAATTGGTAACTTATTCGGGATAAATGATGGTATAAATGTGACGTTATTTGATGTCATCAAATATCCCCCCACTTGAATCCTACTTGTCCTCAAGTAGACTCTAGATTATATTGAAAATGTATCTTAACCGAAGTCAAGGATTTTTCCTTTTAAGCACTTCTTTCGTTTTAATCACCTGTACAAGACCAAGCACCTCACGAAATATGAAAATGAAATCACTCAGATCACTCAACTAATCTAGGGTATAACATTTAAGTGGTACGCTCAATTGCTCGGTCGTGATTAGCTTCGTATCATAAGCTTGGCAAGGATACACACTCCACTACTAGATCTAAGGAGAAACAAGTCAAAAGGTAAATTGGGTTTATATAAGGTTAAGGGTTAATCATTCAAACAATCTTTCACCGATAGTACCACACCAACAAGGCAGCTGAAGCACACATACATGGCTATAACGACGGAATAGACATGTGTGTTCGATCACATCCTCATTCCAGTTTAACCAACGGTTAGGATGAAGAATGATATAGGGTAGGGATCTTCTAACTTTCACCAATAGTAATAAACTAACAAGGCAGCTGAGACATGCATACATGGCCGTAACGACAGAATAGACATACATGCTCGATCACATCCTCATTCGCGTAAAACCATGGCTAATGATTAGGAAAGGGAATTAAATTGTTGTTAAACAAAAATTACGAAACAAATAGATTAAGTCCAAGATATAACTTGCTAGACACTTTTCCTAACAGTTACTATGATAAAGACACGACTATTTACAAACGTCTTTATCATTGATCAAAACAACAACCTAAGTTGGCGTTCCCGTAACGTTCAACTTCCCAATCACCCCATACTTTACAAACTTTTACAAGACAAGTGGCGATATCTACCACTTTATACAATACTCTACATCGTTGATTTTTAAGACGTGTCAATGAATAATCGATCCTTCATATAATTTCTTTGGTCTAAGCTCTTGCGATTATCGACAAACTTTCCTTCTTTTTTGTTGCGATTTTTCTTTCTTTTTTTTCTTTCTATTTTTTCATTTTTTTTAAACTACACTATACTACAAAACTCGGTGTAATTTCACCATCTTCACGATCATAATAACTCCGAATAATTCCTTTGGTGATTCTTCATTCTTCGAACGTACCAATAATTGTGTTGGTAGTAAAAATACATGAGTTTTGACTAGTTTATACATTCCCATTTGCAATGTGCAAATTTTCAACCGTACCAAAGATAGAAAATGACACAAGACTCGAGAAATACATACTTTACACTTTAAAAAACTAGAAACTGATAAATAGACATAATCTAACAGGGTAAGCTAAGGTGTAAAGGTGTAACAAAACAGATAGTTGTTGTAATTCCTAAAGGATTGGCTCTACGGGTTTTTTCTAGGGGTATCTTACTCTTATAGTGAGAGTAAACAAAGGGTTTATACGGGGGTTAAATAACCAGTGTAGTTAGTTAATAAACAACATGGATAGGCTTTTTGGGTGTAATCCTAAAATTTTACCAATTTGAACAAGTTACTCCATCTAAATCCATAGTACTCATCACTGTGATCTCGAGTGATATACCGAGTCAAGTTCTAAAGACTACAACATCACCGACACACTCATATTTTTGTAGAATTTGATTAAACATTTAGAAACGGATAAGGTTAAATCCTCATAATATCTAACTAAGGATTATTGTTGTGCAGGTTATGTATCAAAGTAATTTCCACAAAAGTTATGCTTGATTTTTTTTAAATTTGAAGCATAATTTAAAGCACTTTAGTGTGAAAAAACTGGACAAGGTATTATATATAATTCCTCCATCCCCCACTAGAATTATCAACGTCATCATTGTATGAATAAAACATTAAATAGGGAATAAAAAAAATTAGAACGAGAAAACTCCCTGATCTTTGACTCGGTAGATTCTCCAGGTTGAAGTTTATGGAGCAAGATTTTGTGTTGACCAGACGTCTGAGGTTTAAGACTCCAACACTTCCAGATTTCCAGATTTGTAAATTCTCCACCAATATTCGTCGATTTTCTTTCACGAGGTCTTGTTTTAAGCATAAGAAAACAAGTACAATTTATATCTCTGTGTATTCGTTAGTTAGACTCGAAATAAAAACCTAAACTGTACAGGAAGTCGACTACGCCGTATCATTCGCCAGATATGACCGTATTAATACCGTGTCAAATTACGCTGTATAGGCTGTGCTGAAAATAAGACTGGATAACGTAAGATTAGTTCAATACGCCGTATCCATGGGGTTTAGATACGCCATATAGACAGTCTGGGAAGACAGACTTGATAAGAAAATTGAAAATACATTTCGGGTTGTCTCTCGGCAAGCACTTTTATTTATAGAAAAGTCTTTAAGTTAGAATTGCAAAATTTTATCCATCCTATAAAACATTTGGGTCGACGGTGATGCAATTGGCACATATCAAATTCTTGATGGAAAATGAATGGACATCCCTTTGTTAAGATGATTCCAGGTTGATATTAACATTTATTCCTTGACTAAAGTTTAAGCTTTGAAAAATTTATTAGATTTATCATGGCTTGTTCCAAAAGCTTATTTGACCCATGTGCATAGGCACCATCATCGGTATTTATTACATTACCCCCCGAAGACTGTTTAATATCGATTTTATCATCATCATTGTCCTTATCCAATTTTAAATCATCGAGATAAATTATGTTGAAAGGAAATAGATCATTAAAGTATAAAACATTTTGTTCCTCTTCATCACATTCGGACAATGATGTTTCAGTTTTCAAATCAAATTCATCAATATGATGAGGAATTTCAACAGGTTGTTGAATCCCCCCCCAATTCCCCCCACCCCACCATTATCCCCCCTCCCCCATCCCCCCATTTTATCTGATTTAGAATGTTAGAGCATCATTGTAAACAATGGATGAAATTCTTTCCCAAAATCTTTAAAGAAGTCTAAATCTTAAAAAACTTACCGTAGGCTCGGGTGACAGAAACAAGGCATATCATGACTATTCATTATCATTTCCGAATCGTTTTCAAATCATTGGAAAGATTATTTTATAGGAAAAATGAATTTTTGTCATAAATCACGTGATATTATTCATCGTCGGATTCGTCAAACGATATCTAAAGTTAATTTTATCTGATCGTTTAAGAGGGACTTACCGTGGTTCACAGGAAGTGTTTCTTCAAATGTCAATCTATTCATTGAAGACTATAGCTGGGATTCGGTTTCAACGGATCTAAGGTGAGTGAAACGTTTTATCATACAAGATCTTACCATACGTAGAAGTTTCCCAGTTATACACCTTACCACGTCTATGAGCTTTTTCTTACTCAATCCTGATATATTCTTTTATAGTTATGTTGGGGTCGTCCATATTCACCTATAATAAATTTACTAGGAAAGAAAACTATCAAATAGCTTAATACGCCGTATTCGTAAACTGATACGCCGTATTGATGTAGGAGTCGATTACGCTGATTAGATTTAGAAAAAAATTTTATACGCCGTATCCAATAAATTGAATACGCCGTATTGAGTATTCGACTCAGGAAGTTATAGTAGACTGTAACAATGCAGAAAACCACACAAACACACAATATAAAAAAAATATACAATGCAGAAATCAAACACACAAATATGCAAATTAATCTAAACTAAACTAAACTAAAACACTAATAAATAAGAATTAAACAACTTCACTCCCTGGCAGCGGCGCCAAAAACTTGATGTGCTGTCGTGTAGGGTCAATTGATTTCTAAGTTTTAAATTTATATTTAGCCGACTTATCCTAAAACAACACTTTAACGGGCAGTGTACCCGATCGGGTAGAGTTTCGTGGTAAGTAGGGTGTCGAACACTAAGAGCAAGGTCATTAACCTTATAATCTATCAGTATTTTAATTACTCTAATTAAGTTAATTCTAATTACTTGTTAAACCTATGCTATATACGCTTCTAACAATAGATGGGGGGTTTTCAGCCTGAGAGACTGGCACAGGTTTTATGGTGACAATAATCAATTCAAAACACAATAAACATGCAAGAAAACAATCAGAAGATAAAAGAGCAGTACAAGCCAAATAATAAAAAACTGTATTAGCCATATTAAAACCGATTAAATGCTATGTTTATTTAGTGCAATGATTTCTTATCTCGAAGCGGTATATCATTCTTAAGACTTAGGCGGGACATCATCCTAAGACCTAGACACGTTGAATCATGTCACAATTAACGTATCCGCATAAAGCATCCTTTTAGTTTAATTATAATCTATCTAGGGATTATAGCAATGGTGATCTTGATCAACCCTAGCCCATCGGGACTTTACTCACTTACTGTTTGACAGTAATTTATATACTGGTAGTCCACTATTCAAATCTTTATCAATTAATCAAGAACATACTTGTTGAAACATTACGGGTCACCTGCCAGTCCAACTAAGCTCTTAATTTAAAGACAAAGACAGAACATTATTTGTGATCCTATTGGTCCAGTAATATAAAACACGATATGGAGAGCTATCCTAGTATCTAGCTCACTTGTTAGGCGTAACTAGACCCAGTTGAATGATAGGTCGCATATTCAAACACGTAGACAAGTATCATGTGATAAACATAATTAAACTTTCAACGATAAATTAAGAAATCGATTTTAAAACAAACCAAACATTAAATCTTCATTAAGATGGCTAATACCCTAGGGTATTAGCCCATAACCATTGTAATTATACAAGCGTGATCAAATAACCAAGGTAAACTAAACGTTTTACCGAACGATACCAAAAATTAAATGATTACAAGAGTATAGGAATTACACGGTGTCTTCTATGGAATCGTGATCGATGCTTGACCTTTGGTTGCTCTTCTTTTCTTTAGAAAATCGTCTTTTATGTGTATGGTATGAAGAATATGATTTTGCACACCGAAAACTCATTTTTGAGTCTTCTATTTATAGTGTCTGAAAAAGTATGGATACGCCGTATTGAGCTAGGCCAATACGGCGTATTGGGGTATTTTCCTTGGAGTACGCACAAAGTTTATAATCAATCAAATATTCATTCCTAAAATATAATTATCTCCGTATCTTTGAATGTCTATCCAGCTGGATATGGCGTATGGTAGAAAAGTAATACGTCATATTAGGAATTGTTTGTACGCGTTTTCTTGTGAAGAGTTGGCGCTGATACGCCGTATCTCTTTTCGTGGATACGGCGTATTGGACAGAATTATGCAATCTTCAAATATCATCGTTTTAGCTCCAAAATATGCGCCTTTTAGAATGTCTTCACAAATCACTCCTTAATTACTGCAAATAACACTTTTAAGCAATTAAGTACGAATTCTTGTAATAATTATATAAAAGTAGGTAACTTATTGAAGATAAATGATGGTATAAATGTAACGTTATTTGATGTCATCAAATATCCCCCCACTTGAATCCTACTTGTCCTCAAGTA
Source organism: Tanacetum coccineum (assembly GCA_026074375.1). Classification (NCBI taxonomy): domain Eukaryota; kingdom Viridiplantae; phylum Streptophyta; class Magnoliopsida; order Asterales; family Asteraceae; genus Tanacetum; species Tanacetum coccineum. The sequence continues at coordinate 8,983 of BQNB010145397.1, forward strand.
GACTCTAGATTATATTAAAAATGTATCCTAACCGAAGTTAAAGATTTTTCCGTTTAAGCACTTCTTTCGTTTTAATCACCTGTACAAGACCAAGCTCCTCACAAAATATGGAAATGAAAACACTCTGATCACTCAACTAATCTAGGGTGTAACATTTAATTGGTACGCTCATTTGCTCGGTCGTGATTAGTTTCATGTCAAATGCTTGGCAAGGATACACATCTCCACAACTAGAGCTAAGGAGAAACAAGTCAAAAGGAAAATTGGATTTTTTAGTAAGCAAAGGTGTGGATTAAACGAACAATCTATGTCACCGTATAGTCCACAACATGGCAGCTAAATCACACATATACGGTCGTAACGACGGAATAGACATGTGTGTTCGATCACATCCTCATTCGAGTTTAACCAAGGGTTAGGATGAAGAACAATATAGGGTAGGGATCTTCTAGTTTTCACTAAAAGTAATAAACCAACAAGGTGGCTGAATCACACATATATGACCGTAACGACGGAATAGACCATCACACTCGAATCTTAACCCGCGTATCGAGTAAACCTAAGGTTAATTGCTAAGAAAGGGAAGCAAATTGTTGTTAAATAAAATTTATGAAACAAATAGATTAAGCTTTGAACAAATAAGGTAGTTGCTAGTAACTTTTCCTGACCGTTCCATGATAAAGACTCGAAATATATACAAACGCCTCGATCATAGAGATGACAAAGACAACCTAAGTTGGCGTTCCCATAACGGTCAACTTCCTAATCATCCCAAACTTACATACTTTTACAAAAGTGGTGATATCGGCCACTTTATACAAAACTATACATCGTTGATTTTTATCCACATATCAACGAATAATCGATCCTTCCAAGTATTTCATCGGTTTAAGTTTAGCGAACCGACTATCAATCATCCTTCTCTTTTTTGATGCATTTTCTATTTTTTCATAACATAAATCTTGGTGCAATTTCACCGTCTTCACAATCATAATTCATCCGGATAATTTTTCCTTTAACACTTCATCTTCAGACATAATACATAATCGCGAAAGTAGCAAAATACACGAGCTACATATTTTCCCATTGCATTGTGCAATTTCCCGACCTAACCGGAGATAGAAAATTTCACTTTGACACAGGAAATACAAAACTTTACACAAAAGCAACTAGCAACTTTGATTAAGTAGGCTTAATCTACAGGGTAGGCTAAGGTGTAAAGTTGTAACAAAATAGACATAAGGTGTGAAAAAGACAAGAATAACTCAACAGGTTTTTCTAGCGAATCTTACTCTTATAGTGAGAGTAAGCAAAGGGTTACACAGGATTTAACTAACCAGTGTAGTTAGTTAATTTTACAACATTTAGGCTTTTTGGTGTATTCTTAGAAATTTACCAGTTAAAAATATTTCTCCATCTAAGTCCATAGTACTCATCGTTGTGGTCTCGAGTGATATACCAAGCCAAGTTCTAAAGTTCACACATCACCTGACACTATTAATTTTTGTGGAATTTTTAGTAAACGTTTAGAAACGGAATAGGCTTAATTCTCACAATTTGGCATTAAGGGTTATAGTGCGCGAGGTCATGTAACTAGTAAATTTTTACAAAAAAGTTATGCTAGAAAAAATTTTAAATTTGACAGAATTTAAGCATATAGCATATTATTTGTAAAAGAAAGGACAAGTAGGCGCTTTTAATTCCCATTCGCCCCACCTTAGATTATACACCGTGCCTCCGTTGTATATATAAAAACAATTAAAGAAATGAGAAAATAGAATTAGAACGAGGAAACTCCCCTGATATGTTGTTGCTCTGGGATTGATTCTCCAATTATGAGTTCATTGAGCAAAAGTGTGTATTGACGAGGCGTCAGAATGCTCGACGATTCAACACATGTCTTTTTCAAAATATACCATATCGTCGATCTTCCTTATAGCAAGGTCTTGCATAAAAGTTTAGACAACAAAAGTGCAATTCCTATCTCGGTTATATAATGGTTACAATGCTAGAAAACAATTAAACACACATGCTGTACAGGGATCAATATGTCGTATCCCAAACCCTAGGATACGCCATATGTAACCTGTAAAAATAATTAAATAGTTTTAAAATACTAAAATTAAACTACATACTGATAATGTCCAGATACATCCATACGCTGTATCCAGAGGGGTTTGATATGCCGTATGGTGTGTCTGGGAAGACAGACTCGTGCAAACAATTTAAAAATGTGACAAACAATTTAAAAATGACCGGGTTATCTCCTGGGAAGCACTTTTGTTTCAGCCAGTCATTAAGTTTGACTTTTCCTTTTCCCTTTCTTTCTTCATTGGTGCGTGTTATGGCCCATCCACGATCTCTTTTATTGAAGAGTTCATGGTAAATGCAAGACATGCTGCCAGGGTTTTTTTTTCAACCAGAGTACTAATATTTGCTTGTCCCAACAGTATGACTCTTACAAGACCCATTGAATATCGTACGACAATGAAATCTTGAAGTATTGTCAAAGCTCGGTGGGTTGACGATGTCGTAATGAGCGGATATTGATATCGAAGAAATAAATCTCTATCTATGAATTTGTAAAAGTGTTTTTCTCCATCATATCATCCAAGTAAGAGTTAGAAACATAAATCAGAGCATGTCTTTTTGTGTTTTTCCTTGCATGGTTTGTTGTATTTGACGAAGCCGTCAATCGTTCCTTTATTTCGTCCATTCACATAAAACTCCCATAGTTCGCTTTTGATGTTCTTGTTTAGCTCCCAGTAGTTGTCAAAATTTGATGCCAGCCAATATAGAAATTCAAAGTAATCCGTTTTTGTTGTCCTGTGGTCCCAAGTAATCTAAATTTTACTTTTAATGTTTTTGGACAAAGGTAATATTTATAGAGGAATTTCATCACACAATTCCTACATTGTTCCACCATTTCTGCAACATCTCCACTAGTGATTTTGAGAACAGCATTAAATCGAAGTTTCATCCTTAACACAATAGGAATTCTTGATCCATTTGGGTTTAATTTCGAGCACAATTTTGCAATGTGGTCGGAACGTCACTTCCTCCATGACCATTGAAGGAGTGTTGTCATGCAATAATTTTAAGAATTCATTACCAATCTATAACTCGGGTTTTGTGATCCATAGATAATTATATATCGTCTATCTTCCGCGTTGATACTCTTACATCCACTATTCCTTATCATCTGTTTTCCCACTTTTATCCAAGAATGTAATAATGCGCGTTTAGTCGTCTCATCAACTTTTTTATGGTTTTTGAATTTTGAATTTCTCCAGGTTATGATTTCGAGTGGGTCACGATCTTCTTCATCATCGTCGCATATTTTATCATAATTGCTGGTACAAGATAGTGGATATAATTTATTGAAAATGTTATTCACCAATTATTCCCATGTGTTGATTTTTCCATCTCCCTTGTTCATCCACCATTTTCTTGCTTCCCCAGAAAGTGAGAGAGGGAAAGTCTTCATGCGGAGTTGAAAAAGGTCCATACCGGCTACTTTGATCAGATCGAGTATTTCAAGAATTTTATCGATGTGGCCGACCACATCTTCTTCAACCCTTCCGCTGTAAGAGTTACTACGTAACTCCTTTAATAATTCCTCACCGAGTTTATATTTCACATTGCTTTCGATACTTGGCTCAACAAGATTTTGTTCAGCTCGAGCTTCATTCAGAATAAGTTTTACCATTGTTCGTCAAATGTTTTCCTGAGAATAAGTACAAAATGATCAGTAGGATGTGCCCTCCTGGGAGAGAACACAATAAACAAGAAATCCAATACGAAAAATAGCTACTGTTACTATATCAAATGATCAATACGCCGTATTCAATTAATTTAAATACGTCGTATGGTTTATGATGTGCGGTTGTCATAGGACTTCTACATGAGAAGTTTTACAACTCCCTAGGTAGTGCAACTAATCGTTGTAGTGTGGTATGGGCAAGACTCGGGCTTGTTTATCGTTCACTCGAGGAATAGGTTGTGAAGGCTTGATCACGGTCTAATAGAATTCTAAGGGTTGAGGGAAAATTCTTTTTGTATTTTTATGTTTTATGGAAAGCAAGTAAATCATATAATTGGAGAGAGTGGTTTGGTTTTAGCTATTAAACTAAATAATAATCTAAACTAATGGTAATAACAATAGGATAAAAGATTGTGTCTATTTAATCATGTATTACTCCCTAGATTGCTTCTCCTAGTGTTGTTGCCTTGTCACACTTGTGATGATCTATGTAATTATTTCCTAAATCATGAACGAATTACACGAACCCGCCGTCTACTTAGTATGCCGCTAGAGCAACGCACATGCAAGGTAGTATGAAGACTATTACACGGCCCCTAGGGGTTTACTAAGTGCATGTGAAATACATTAAGAGTGGATCAACCATATTAGGGGGCAAGGTAGTATGAAGACTGTTACCCGATGGTATCCTTTCTACACAATCACGTTTCCCTAGACATATCAACAGTGATTATTGACAGAACGCTGGTTTTCTAAAGCCTAACGTGCACATCCATCACAAGAGGCAACGCCACTAAGATCTACATTCTAGGTTTCATACAATCATAAATAAACACAATAATAGGTTTTGCCGAGCATGATAAGAATAAAGCAAGAATAATAAATCAAACAACACATAGACATATTGAATGATTAAGTAAACCTTACTTGATTAAAACATGAATTGGAAGAGGTACAATAGGGTTTTTAGGCCCTAAAATCATCTCCTACAGCTGCTAAATGAACTAGGGTTCATACCCTCTTTTTATTCTAAAGTTACACACTCAAAACCCTAAATTCGGGTTTGTATATATAGGAAAATCTACGCGACGAGCTGTCGCCTTTAGTCGTAGACTGCCATCGAAAAATGAATCTTCTAGATCAGCGTTGGTCGAGTGCTGGCTGACAACTGTCTTGAAAATGTACGCGTCACTAGATGAGTTGTGACGGCGTCATGTATGCAGTCTCTAGGCTCTGTGAGCATAAATATTCAAGAGTCTTGGTATTGGTTCATAATCTCGTCCATTTCTTCTCCAAATAGCCCAAGTCACGTGTAATTTCAAACAAAATGTCCTCCCAAATGCGAAATACATGAAAAGGGAATACTGAATAAGTTCCTAATTGGGGCCTTAACCCAAACGAAGCACGGGAAAAACGATATTAAAGGGTAACATGACCCTAAAAAGTGTATAAAATAACAACACCCATCATCAAATACCCCTACACTTGGGATTTGCTTGTCCTCAAGCAAATGGGATTTTCTATCTAGACAATAACAGTATAAGGGGTTATTTTACCTACTCTTTAAACATAATCTATAACACAACCTCCTAGACCTCGTAATTAAAAGCACAAAAAATATATACTAGCACCTCACATAAGTGTTTGAGATTCTCTCTTTCACTTGGGTGTATAACAAATTACAATATATGGGGGAAACAGAAAATCACACTCATTACCTGTCATAGCATATAAATTACCATAGGCTTGGTAAAGGATCAAACCTCCACCGCTAGGTGCAAGTATTATTCATTACTATCTAAGAGGTCTTTTAAAGGGTTGTGGGAGGTGTAAGTGTAAGATAACATATAATGGAAACGGAAACGGATGGGATACATTTTGGTGGCTTTAGGTGAATTTGGAGTGGAAGGGTTAGCTAATTATTTACATGAAATACAACTTGATCTGAACATAAATAACACTTTGCAGATAAATAAACAAAATACAACTTAAAACACCCCTTATGGTTTGGTTGCTAAGCCAAGACTCGGACGAAGATATACAAACTCTACAAAACTCTACATCAATCTCTTTTTTTAATAACATAATACATCAAGGGGGTTTATAACACGTACCCCTACAATTGAGCTTTTACATGCTCGATATTTATAATCTAACAAATGACCCGATTTGAGGTGGATCAAAATAACATGGAGATCATTTGACAAACATATGGGGGTATTGACTTAACTTTTCTTCCCCATTCTTCCGTGAAATAAATACTACCATGAATCCTAATCATCCCAAAACTGTATTTACAAGGATAAGGACTTGCAACTGTGTACTCAAATAAATAACATGTTAAAAAACACACAATAATGTACTAAAAGCAAGTACATATAAGGTAGGCTAAGGCTTTTCCCCTACACTTATTTTGAACATTGTCCCCAATGTTCTCTGGAAGTACCCGTTAAAACGGATAAAGGGAAAAGAAAACAAGAAAAAGAAACTAGTACTCCCATGGTTTACTCAATAATGGAAAAGAAACATGCGATAACTGGTTAAATCGTCCTCCGAGAGTCATCCAATGAAACTTCCTAAGAAATTCCAAGCTTCTTCTCATCAAATATAACCTGTAATCAAAGACAGAGAAAACTATACCAAGCATAAAATGTGCGATTTACCAATATACAATATGAATTTAGAGTAAGACTCGATAGATAGGATGAAAGAATTGTTAAAATTATTAGGTTTTGCAATTTTATACAGAAGACTACCTATATTAAATGTTGCACAAGTTTTATTTGCAAAAATATTTAAAAAAATTTGAGTTTTCTGGACCTGGGCGTTTGACGCCGTCGGGATTGGTGTGACCCCGCCACAGGTGTCGTAGTGACGGCGTCGAGTGTTAATCGCGACGCCGTCTCCACCGTCTGAGAAAATGAAATTTTTGTTTTTGATGAAAAATTTCCTGCACTTGATTCCATAAGTTAGTTCCTGTATAAATTGTTGTATAAAACCTGAGAATTAACAATTCAATCATATGACTCAATACTGACGCGAATTAATCTAAACAATTCATTTAATATGTTTGAATTTAGCTCAAAAGCCGGATAAATTCCCCTACACTTATTGTTTGCAAAATACCTTTGATTGAAATTAAGACGAGGTTAAAGACAATGCAAAGCATGATTACAAGATAATTCAAACATAATAAAACAAAGAGTGAAGAATTAAAACACACATGACACTCTTAATATGCAGGAAAAGTAAATTGGGTTGCCCCCCAAGAAGCGCTTTTCTTTATTAATGAGTCTTGTAGCTAGACTCGAAGTCACACGTCCTTACGTGACTTCTCCTTTGTCATCTACCCCTGTTAGGTATTCGGGTCTAAGCTCTAGGCATTCCTTGTAAAATCTTAGTATCTTTCTCATCACATACTCTACTCCTCTTCTCTTATCTTCTTCGTTCTTAAGATAGACTGATTTGGCATGCTCTTTTTCTAAGTCTGATAGGGAATCGTATTGTTCTATCTTATGAGGCATCTTATAGGCAACTTCATCGGTCCCTCTAATGAATCTAACAACACCTTCAGGTGGGTCATGAGTCATGTTGTATATTTCTATAAAAGGTCTCCCAAGTACCACTTGTGACAACCTAGGGTCTAGAATTAACTAGTATCCTCAACAATCATGAAGTCTATGACATAGGTGAAGTTCCCAACGAAGACATGCATTCCTTTGATCCTACCCCTGAAATTTCTAATTCCTCCATTTGCATCTTCCCTAGGGTTAAGTTTTCTTCTCATGATCAAGTTGTACATCATTCGGGTTATGATGTTAATAGGAGAGTTGAGTTCAATGTAAGCCTTTTCGATATGCACGCATCTAATATTGCATGGTCTCGTATAATCTTGATTAACATTACTTCACCATCATCCTCTTTAGAGCAGATAAATTTCATATTAGAGGATTGGGGGACTAATCTGAGCCATTCGA
>BQNB010145398.1:0-16170 GCA_026074375.1 Tanacetum coccineum
CAATGTATTTTTGGTACGTTTTTAGTCATTTAAGTCCGATTTTAGTGGTCAAAGGTATGTGTAATTAAACGCATACAAATCACTCTTTTTAATATCTATTGATACCAATATTCTAGAAAAAGCGACAAAACCACACATACACATCCATAATAATGGAATAGACAAACATGGTTGCATTCATTCCTTAACTCGAATAAGCTAAAGAATATGACTAGTAGTCTTTACCAAAAGTCGTAAACCAGCAAGGGCGACAAACCACATATATACATTTGTAACGACGGAATAGACATACATGATTACATTCATTCCCCCTCACTCGAGTAAAATCAAGGGTTAGGACGAAGAGTGATATAGGGTAGGGATCTTCTAATCCTTTACCAATAGTAATAAACCAATAGGGCGGAAAAAATCACACATACATGCCCATAACGACGTAATAGACATATGTGATTGCTCGCATTCTCATTCGAGTAAGCCCAAAGGATACGGATTAGGAAAGGGAAAATAATTGTTGTTAAATAAAAAGAACAAAACAAATAGATTAAGTCCAAACAAATAAGGTACAATGTTGCTAGTACTTTCCTGACCGTACCCAGGAAAAAGACACATAATTATAGACATAAACGTCTTGATCATAGATTAACAAAAACAACCTTAGTTGGCTTTCCCGTAACGGTCAACTCCCAATCATCCATAATATATATACTTTACAATATTAGTGGTGATATCGACCACTTTTATACAAGAAATACATGTTTGGTTGATTTCGACCAACATACAACAATACTCTACATAATCATTTTTTTGTACTTTTCACTTTTTTGATTTTTTTTTCAATATATAAACTACGAATTTCGGTGTAATTTTACCATCTTCACGATCTCAATAAATCCGGATAATTTATCGATAATATTCTATTCTTCGGATATATAAAAATATAATTGTGAAAGTACTAAAACACACTGAAAAATTAAGATTTAAAAATATACACTACTTTCACATTCTCATTGCAATGTGCAATTTCCCGACCTAACCGTAGATACAAAATTTCACACACGTACACAATTGCATTGTGCAATTTTTTTGACCTAACTGTAGATAGAAAATTTTGCATTCTGACATAGAAAATACAATACTTTACACAAAAGCAACTAGCAACCGATTAAGGACTTAATCTAATAGGGTGAGATAAGGTGTAACGAAACAAATTTTTGGTGTAAGAAAAGAATGGAATGGCCCAGCAGGTTTTTCTAGGGGAATCTTACTCTAAAAGTAAGAGTAAACAAAAGGGTTTATACGGGGGTTAACTAACCAGTCTAGTTAGTTAATATCACAACATGTATAGGCTTTTTGGGTGTAATCCTAGAAATTTACCAGTTTAGACAAGTCACTCCATCTATTTAAAATAGTACTTATTATTGTGGTCTCGAATAGATATACCAAGCCAAGTTCTAAAGTTTACAACATCACCGGCACACTCATAATTTTGTAAAATTTGGGTAAACATTTGGAAACGGATAAGGCTAAATTCTTACAATATCTAACAAGGGTTATGTGTGCGGGTTATGTAACTAATAATTTCACAAAAGTATGTTTGAATTTTTTTTAAATTTAGGCATAATTTAAGCATTTTATTGTGAAAATATAGACAAGTAAGTGTTCTAATTCTCCTCCCCTCAATTGAAATATACAACGACCTCGTTGTATAAATATAACATTAATGACAAAAAATTAAAAGATTTAGAACGAGAAACTCCCCTAGGATTTGCTCGGTATGATCCTCCATGTTACGTTTATGAGCAAGACCGTGTGTCGAACAATATACATATTGAATTCCAGAATATAAATACTCTACCAAAGTCGTCATTTTCGTTCAGTAAGGTCCTGTATAAGATATAAGAAAACAAGTGCAATTCTATCTCCGGTATTCATTGGTTAGAAATCGAAATAGAAACCTAAAACTGTATAGGAAGTCGATACGTTGTATCCATATTTAATGAATACGCCGTATAAACTGAACTGACAATAAAGTTTTAAAAGTGCAGAAAAGTAAAGACTAGATAACGTCCAGATAGTCAATACGCCGTATCCATTGAGGTTGGATATGCCGTATCAACAGTCTAGGAAGACAGACTTAATAAAAATTTAAAATTACATTCCGGGTTGTCTCCCGGCAAGCACTTTTGTTTACAGAAAAGTCTTTAAGTTAGACTTGTTTCCAGCTTCATCACATCCTTATAAAACAGCTTAGGGTCGAACGGGATGCCAAATGGCACATATAAATTTTTAATAAGATTCATTAGCATCCCGTTGTTAAGATAATTCTAAGTCACGATATTAACACATAATTCCTTGAAAAAAGTTTGTTTTGAAAAATTTACTTGATGTATCATGACTTGTTTCCAAAAGCTTATTTGACGGATTTACAAGCATTTCACATCTATATTCTTTGTATTGCTCCTCCTCTTCGCTAGTACGATAAGGTGTGATATCCCAGACTAAGTTATTATCAAAGTTGTCGATGCCATGATCATCATTCGGCTTCCTTTCCTCTCAAATACCTTCTTCATCATTCCTTTCTGCATGATTGTTAAATGTTCTAGAAACATCTATGTAAGGGTTATAGTTAGCATCAATATTGGTGTTCGCATAAGTCCCGCGTATATGATTTCTCCAATTAGTAAACAAAGAACAATCGTGATCATTCGTCTTCCACCAATATTTTTTAAGTTTTACCAATAACTCATAATCAAGCTTATGAAAGTTATCAAAGCATCTTTTTAACCATGCACAAAAATTCATTACTCCTTGAGTTGCATTGCCTCATGACCTTTCGTACATGGCTTTTTTGCTTCAAAGCTTCATCCTTTAATTTTCCATCTTCCAAATCATCATACCATTTGTAATCTTGAAATTAGGTCATGTAACCAACTCAAACCATCCCTGGTAATTCACCTCCATTACAGAATCCATCTTCGTTCGAACTGCAAGTGGGCCATTTTGTCTTCCCATTCTTAAAACGAAACGGTTCACATAAATGATCAATCAGTTCATATGGTACTCTATTTTCCAACCACGATTCTTCAGGATCATTATTCAATTTATTTTCGTATTCTTCATAAGTCTTGGCTCCTTGAATACCATGAGTAAATAAAACTGTATCAATTTTAAGAAGATAATTAAATTCATTGAATGTCGTGCATAGAGGTGTTTCGAAGTCGAATATGCTGTTTTCGATCCTAAAAATTTCAGCAATTTCGTGTTCCCCATCTTCGTGAGTTTCTTCTGGATCAGAAAATGCCTCATTAGTAAGTACTTCATGATCATCACCCTTTTTCCAATAATCTCATAAAGCATTCTCGGTTAATGGATCCTTCATAATATGGTTGGTAAATTTTGAAGCTAACCAGTGTTTAAACACTTCATTAGTTTTCGCTTTAGTTCCCACAATTTTACTAGTACGAGAAGACGGGTAGTATTTTCCAAAAAATAATTCCGTAAGATCTACCCAAGTAGTGCTGAGCTTTGAGGTTCATTCATTAACCATTCTCTTGCCTCTCCAGTTAGTGAGATGGGAAATCGAGTGGATCAACAATCTTAAGGAAATTTTCAATGTGCTCGACCACGTCTTCTCCATTTGTTCCAGTGAAAGCATTATTCTGAAAATCATCAAGGAATTTCCCTTTTAACTCATATGCAACTTTCCCATTAATCATCATCTTAGTAATACCCGAGTAATAATCTTCTCAAGTTTTGTTAACGTATTCTTCTAAAGTTGGTTCTGTCATGGTTTCCATTATTACTTCTTTAATCAATCCCAGCACTGCCTGAAACCAAGGTCAAAATATCAGTAGGATTTTTTCGGAAGAAAGTAAATACTAAAAACTAAATACGAAAATTTTAGTCTGCTGCTGTATCAGATAGTTGATACGCCGTATTCAATTGACTGAATACGCCGTATTGACTTTTTGAATGCAATACGCTATATTGGCTGTGAAAGATTGATACGCCGTATCGATTGTTCGACCGGAACAATGTACATAAAACAAAAACAAAACAGAAGAGTAAAACAAACACACAAATAAAAGTATAAAAACTTTTTAGGTGAAATGGACGATCCGACGCTAAGACTCAGAAAAATTAAAATTAAAAATTAAATTAAATTACACTAAATCTAGATTAATTAAAAGTTAGAACTAAAATACTAATAAAAACAAGAATTAAACAACTTCACTCCCATGCAACGGCTTTAAAAACTTGATGTGTCATTGTGTGTAGGTATTATTTGTTATCAAGTTTTACATTTACATTTTTCCGACTTTACCTAAAAACAACACTAACGGGCAGTGTACCCGATCAGTTGTAGCTTCGTTGGTAAGTAGGGTGTCGATCACTAAGAGCGAAAGTGTTAATTCCTAAGTCTATCAGTATTTTAGTTATCTATATTAGTTCTAATCTAAGTTAATTCTAAGTTTAACCTATGCTAAACCTAATTCTAATGGATAAGGGGGTTTTCAGTCTGAGAGACTAGCACGGGTTTTGGTGGTAACTTAAATCTATTTTAGTCACGATAACACACGCAAGCAAATAATCAGAAGATAGAAGAGCGATCAAGCCTATTTTAAGAAAACTGTATTAACCATGATTAATTCAATTAAAACACAGGTTTTTTTATTAGTGCAATGATTGACTTATCTCGAAGGGTATATCATTCCTAGATTTAGGCGGTACTTCTTCCTAAAACCTAGACACACTAATAATGTCATAATTAAACGCATCCGTTGCAATAATCATACAAAATGGGTTATTTACATGAGATAAATGATGCTATAAAAGTGACGTTATTTGATGTCATCAGAGAATTTACCAACTTACTGCTTAATGGCTTTTTATATACTAGTAGTCCACTGTCCAAGTCCTTACCAAGGGATTCAGATGGTCATTTTTTAATCCCAGGTCACCTGCTAGTCCAACTTGTTCACTAAACCAATGGCAAGGATAGGTCATTATTTGTGATCCTATGATTCTATATATATATATAACTTGCAGATATGGAGAGTTATCCCGGCATCTAGCCAACATGATATTTTGCATTCCTTAGATCCATTTGAATGATAAGTCGCATACTTAAGCACGTAAATGAGTATAAATTGATAACCATAATCAGCAATCAATGATAAATTAAGCAATCGAGATAAACAAACCAAACATTTAAATCTTCATAAACATGGCTAATACCTAAAGGTATTAGCCCATAACTATTGTAATGAATACAAGAATAATAATTGAATCAACCAAGGTAAACTAACCGAGTTAAACGAATGATATCAAATATCGAACGATTATTAGAGTATAGATGATTACAAGGTGTTTCCTATGGAATTAAGCGCGTTACTTGACCTTTTTTGCTCTTCTTGTCTTCTGAAAATCGACTTTTATGGTTAAGGTATCGTAAATATGTTTAAGCACACCCTAAACTCGTGTTTAGGGATTTGTATTTATAGTTACTAGAAATTCGTTGATTTGCCGTATTGGTTGAGGTCAATATGGCGTATTGGGGGTTTCTTGGAGTAGGGACCACGTTTAATATCTTCCAGAATCTTCAAATAATCTTCAATACGGCGTATAGAGTCTTCTGTATACGATGTATTGCTCTTTAATTCTTCGTGGTTTCTTGTGAAGTGCAGGCACAAATACGTTATATCTTCCTTGATGGATATGATGTATAGGTTGTCAGAACAGTATCTTAAGATTTCTTCGTTTAAGCTCCAAAATGTGTGCCTTTTAGCATATTTTCACCAATTACTCCATAATTACTGCAACTAACAACTTTAAGCAATTAAGTACCAATTCATGCAATAATTATTACAAAATGGGTAAGAAACATGGGATAAATAATGCTATAACAGTGACGTTATTTGATGTCATCAAATCCCACTTGAATCCTACTTGTCCTCAAGTAGACTTTAGAAAATTTATGAAAATGTATCCCAATCGTAGTCAAGGATTTTTCCTTAAAGCAATTATTCGTTCAATTACTAGTATATAACCAAACACCTCACGAAATAGGAATATGAAATCACTCAAATCACTCAACTAATCTATGTGGTAACATGTAACTAATTTGCTCAATTGCTTGATTTTGACGAGTATTCTATCATAAGCTTGGCAAGGCTACACATCTCTACCACTAAAGCTAAGGAGTGACAAGTATACAAAGGTAAATACAAAAAGAAAAGTGATTCTGTAGAGTATTGTTGCATGTTGGTCGAAATAAACCAACCATGTAATTCTTGTATAAAAGTGGTCGAAATCACCACTAATTTGTAAAGTATGTATATTATGGATAATTGGGAGTTGATCGTTACGGGAACGCCAACTAAGGTTATTTTTGTTGATCTATGATCAAGACGTTTATGTCTATGATTCTGTGTCTTTCTCATGGGTATGGTCGGGAAAGTACTAGCAATACTGTACCTTATTTGTTTGGACTTAATCTATTTGTTTTGTTCTTTTTATTTAACAACAATTATTTTCCCTTTCTTAATCTGTATCCTTTGGTCTTACTCGAATACTCATATAATTGTCACTCCTTAGCTTTAGTGGTAGAGATGTGTATCCTTACCAAGCTTATGATAGAATACTCGTCACAACCGAGCAATTGAGCGAATTAGTTGCATGTTACCACATAGATTAGTTGAGTGATTTGAGTTATTTCATCTTCCTATTTCATGAGGTGTTTGGTTAGTAATTGAACGAACAATTGCTTAATGGAAAAATCATTGACTACAGTTAGGATACATTTTCATAAGTTTTCTAAAGTCTACTTGATGACAAGTAGCATTCAAGTGGGGGATATTTTATGACATTAAATAACGTCACTTTTATAGCATCATTTATCCCATGTTTCTTACCTATTTTGTATAATTATTGCATGAATTGATACTTAATTGCTTAAAGTTGTTATTTGCAGTAATTATGGAGTAATTGGTGAAATTATGCTAAAAGGCACACATTTTAGAGCTTATTAGAAGAAATCTCAAGATAACTATTCTGACAACCTATACGCCGTATCCATCAAGGAAGATACGGCGTATCTGTGCCTGCACTTCACAAGAAACCACAAAAACTAAAGAACTATACGCCGTATTGATTCGTGCTAAACTACACCTCTTTTATATATATAATATATAATTAATACAATATATATATAGTAAGTATAATCTAAAAACACAATCAATGAAACCGAGAAGTAGTACTAAGATTGTTCCGGGTCGTTTTCCCCAACGAGCTAGACTGGAGAATCGATACCAGTCGGAAGATTGGTGTTTGAATGAGAGAATGATTTTTATCTGAGAGTGTGGAAAGCTTATGTTAAACAATAAGAGCAAAAAACGATTAAGAAAAAACCTAAAAATTATGAAATTAAGCTGAAAAACGAGAGCAGGAATTAACGATACATGGGGTCAAAAACTATAATCTTCAAAATTAACCCTACAAAAGAAATTTTTATTTCTAAACTACTCTAGGGGATAATATTGAAGAATGAAAAAGGGGACTAGGACTGAAATAAGGAGAGTCGTTTTGACCCAAAAAACGGTCAAGACAAATTTCGTACCCGAGGCTGTTCTTATAAAAACTTCAAAAAGTTTGAAAAATTAACCATAAGAAAGTGTGTTTTATTTTTCCTAACGTAGTATATGACTCAAAAAATTTTTTCTATAAAATGAAAAAATATTTTTTTGATAATTTTTATATTTTTTATGAATTTTCTAAACTTATAACGAAATTAAATTATAAAAAATACTAAACTATTTTTAAAAATTCTGAAAAATTTACCTAAAATACTTTGCACTACAACTATCCTACGAAAAATAAGAAACCCAAAATTCGGCTTATAAATAAGCCGAAAATAAGCTCAAACGAGCTTATAGCTTAAAGGGTGAAAATTGGGTTAAATACTAAACCACTTGGGACTCTAACGTAGAAGTCCCAAGGGGCACTGCGGATAAATGGCTCGATTAAAAAAAGGGTGTATTGAGGGTAGGGAGGCTCCGGGAGCCTTCGAGTCTTGCTCACCCGGGTTTCCCCTTATCTCCCTTTTTTTTCAAAACTTTTTACACAAACTTGTTAAGCTCCTTGAGCTTAACAATTTTTATAACTACAACTTTTTGAGACAGCTTATTTATAAGCTGGAAAAAGGGCTTAAAGATGGCAAAATGGCTTATTAAGCTATAAGTACACTAAGACTTAGAATTTTTAACTAAATAAGCTCAAATAAGCTATAACTAACTAAATAAGCTACAAATGAGTAAAATGCAGGCAAAAAGGGCAACTAAATAAGCTGAAAACAGCTTAAAAGCTTATTGGCCAAAAACTTAAGGTTTTTGGCCAAATGAGCAGTTAAGCTCAAATAAGCTTAAAATAAGCTGAGAAAAGCTAAAACAAACTTAAACATAACTAATAGCTCAAAATAAACACAAATAGCTAAAGACAGGCGAATAAGCTAAATAAGCTAAAATAAGAAAAATGGCTAAATAACCAAACTGCAGCCCTTAGATAGCTTTTTCAAGCTTAAAAATAAGCCTTAAGATGAAACTTTTAGAGCTTATGGCTTATACCATTGAAAAGAGTGGCCAAAAAGCTTTCAGGAACAGCTTTTGAAAAGTATTTTGAAAGAGAAATAAGCCCTTAAATAAGCTTGGAAAAAGCCTACTTATGCTTAGTGCGTGTCTGTAAATCAGCATTACCTAAGTGGATAGATGGCTTTTTGAAGCTTAAAAATAAGTGCTTATTTGAATTCCGAAAAGCTCAAAGTTTGAATTTCTAAAAACTAGGCTTAAAAAGCTTTAAGAAAATGCTTTTGGTTTGGATTTTGAAAAACTAATAAGCTGGGAAAAAGCTTATCAAAGTGGCTGCTGTGCCAGGCAAAAACTTAGCAAAATAGGTGTTTTTGAACCATTTGCCCCACAGTTTGGGTCATTGCAGCTTCTCAAAACAAAAAAGTCAAATGCATTTTAACACTCAAAAGGAGTATGCAAAAAGGCTCAAAGTGGCTTTTGGCCAAAGCTTAAGCAATAAGCAAAAGCTACTGTCCAATATGGTGATTTTGGACAGTAAGCTTTATATTACGTGCAAAAGTGATTTTTAAACTAAAAAAGCTGGAATATTAAGCTTAATCTAAACAATAATTTGGGCTAAAAAAAAGTTGACCATATAACCCATTTGGGTTATTAAGCACTTTTGACCCACTTTGGGTCTTAAACCAAACACCCTTTTAAGACAGCTTAAGAGGCTGTTTAAGCTTAATAAGGGTGAATTAAGCTATGAATTTCAAAGACAGCAACTAAAACATGCATAAAAGACATAAATAAGCAAAAATCCAATAATGATTAAGCACTGAAATAAGCTAATAAAGAAAATGACAAGTTTATGGCTATTTGTGGACTAAATGAGAAACTTGCCCAATGAAATTTAAATTATAAACACTATATTTTAAGACTAAATAACAATAACAAGATAATTAAGATACCAACAAAGAAAAATAAGCAACTAATAAGCTTTAATATGATAAATGCTATAAATAAGGCTTAAAAATGGAAATTTGAGAAACTTACCAAGCCTTTGCTCTAAACATGGGCAAATATGCTTTTGAAAGCTGAATCTACAAGCTCAAGCTTATCTAGAATAAAGCTGGTATAGTCACAATTAGCCCATCCAAGTTTGGTCTATATTCATCCAATAATAACAAGCGCGGGAGGGCGGGGATTGTGGTAAATTTTGAGTAAGATTTCAAGTCCAAGTCTAATTTTTTACTTAACCTTTTCACTTTTTAAATGATCATAGCTTATAAATAAGCTGATTTAAGAGCTTTTTGATACAATTAAAGGTAATTAAGCAACTTAATTATGAAAACTTAAAAACAGGCTTTTAACTTAAAAACTTCAATACTTCATTAACTTGAAAGAAAAGTGCATAAAGCTTAACAATAAGCTATAAAATAAGCTGAAATAAAGATAACAAAGGAATTAATTGAAAATTACTTAAGCTATTCTATTATATGATATTATTCGGCTAATACAAAGGGTCTATTTATACTACATCTTTGTCCTCAGCTCTTCTCTCTTGTGTTTCTTCTGTGAGAGGCTTCAAAACCGTGATCTTAACCATTGATGAGCATTGTGCTTCTTTAAATTAATCCCCACCATTGATTCGGCTGAATTTATAAAAAAAGGTGGGATTGCAAACATGGCAAGGCATTATTTTGGGTGTGAACAGATATTAGAGGTGGGCGGAAGATGTTTACCATGGAGGGGATGAAGATTCTACAGGGTAAAAGGGGCAAAGAAAACCGTGTCTTGGTGTCCTGTGTCTTAGGCTGGGAAAAGTCGTTTGTGGGCTGTTAATCAACAGACACAAGTTTGGGGACTTGACACTTTCAGCCCCTCAATCTTTCTTTTCCTTTTTGCAAAAACAACCCTTGTAATGATACTTTGGGGATTTGGCAGAATCAGTCCCCCAAAGAATTCAACTTGTTTCAAAGTTAATCCCTATGGTATATGACTTTGGGATTTGGCAAATTTGGTCCCTCAAAGTCATATTTTGCATATTTAATCCTTAAAGTCTTTTGTCTTGACTTGATTTTTGTCGGGGTTGACTTTTCTGTTGACTTTGACTTTTACCAGCTTTGATTTGGCTTTGTCTTTCACTCTTTTCCATCTCGTGCTCGGTTTTGTTGTTTTTGGCTTTGTTTTTGTCCTTTTCTTTGAATATCCGTTTCCTGCACAATTCAACTGCAAAACATACAAATACAATGTATTTTGGGTACGTTTTTGGTCATTTAAGTCCGTTTTTGATAGAAAATGGTATGTGTAATTAAGCACATACCACGTATCCAGAAGACTTTATACGTCGTATTGAAGATTATTTGAAGATTCTAGAAGATATTAAACGTGGTCCCTATTCTAAGAAACCCCTAATACGTTGTATTGACCTCAACTAATATGACGTATCGACGACTTTCCAGAGACTATAAATACAAATCCCTAAACATGAGTTTAGAGTGTGCTTGAATATATTTTCGAACCATTAACCACAAAAGTCAATTTTCCAGAAAACAAGATGTGCAAAAGAAGGTCAAATAACGAGCTTATTACATAGGAAAACTTTGTAATTATATATTTGCTTAATAATCATTCAATTTTTGATATCATTCGTTTAACTCAGTTAGGTTACCTTGGTTGCTTAGTTTATTATGTTTGTATTCGATACAATGATTATTGGCTAATACCTTTAGGTATTAGCCATGTTTATGAAGATTTAATGTTTGGTTTGTTTATTTCGATTTCTTAATTTATCGTTGATTATGTTTATCAATTTATACTCGTTTACGTGCTTAAGTGTGCGACCTATCATTCAACTGGATCTAGGAATGCAAAATATAGAGCTAGCTAGATGCCGGGATAGCTCTTTATATCCGTATTTTATATTTCTAGAATCATTAGGCATCAACAATAATTATCTATCCTTGCCATTTGTTTATAGTGAACAAGTTAGACTAGCAGGTGACCTGTGATCAACAAATGACGTTCTGATTCCTTTGGTAAGGACTTGGACAGTGGACTACTAGTATATAAGATGCCATTAAGCAGTAAGTTAGTAAAGTCTCGTTGAGCTAGGATTAGATAAGATCATCATTATTGATTTCCTAAGATAGATTATAATCAACAAAAGATTGCTTTATTTGGATGCGTTTAATTATGAATAATTGCTGCTGTCTAGGTTTTAGGAATAAAGTATCGCCTTAAAGCTAGCGGATATGAATATGCCCTTGAGATAACTCAATCATTGCACTAATAAACAAACTGCGTTTTTAATTGGATAAGAATCATGGGTTAATAATGTCCTTCATTATAATAGGCTTGATCGCTCTTCTATATTCTGATTATTTGTTTGCGTGTGTTATCATAACTAAAATAGATTTAAGCTACCACTAAACCTCGTGCCAGTCTCTCAGACTGAAACCCCCTTACCCTTTTCACATAGAAATTAGGGAACTATAAACTCAAATTAACTTAACCTAGAATTAACCTAGATTAAAACCAACATAGATAACTAAAATACTGATAGACTTAGGAATTGACACTCTCGCTCTTTGTGATCGAAACACATAATTACAACGGATAAGCTACAAACGAATCGATTACACTGCCCGTTAGTGTTGTTTTTAGGTAAAGTCGGCAAATATAAATGTAAAACTTGATAATAAATAATACCTACGCACAACGACACATCAGTAAATTAAAATTTTTTAGTTCATTGAAGTATAATTAACATAAATTCTTTTTGCGTTTGCTAACCAATGTCCACTGGGCAAAGGTTAGTGTGTAATTAACAAACATAAACTTTCTTAATTAACAAAAAATGCATTAAATACACATTAAATAAACATATAAATTATTATATTTAAACATGAATGAACCCAAATTCAATGTATTTTTTTGTTAATAAAGAAAGTTTGTGTTTATTAATTACACTTAGCCATTGGTTAGCAAACCCCATTGTTTTTATTTATTTATTTGAAATTGATATCAACAATTGAAGTACCATTAAGGCATTAACTATTTATTGTTTATAGTCTTTGTTCAGATATTAATTTCCAATTAAATGATAATTAATCAAACCTTTTTTATTGTGAGAGTATAATATCAAAAATTGAAGTATCATTAACTATTTTTGTTTATAGTCTTTGATTGAAATTAATATATCAACATTAAATGTTATTTAATTCTGCAAAAATATTTTTTTTATGAATGCTATTTAGACCTAAAACATAAGCATAAATACTATAGTATATGCTTAATCTATAAATTAACAAGTGTATTATGCATTTTTCTTTATTAAAATTTTACCAATCGTTTTTTCAAATCAACCAAAATAATTACACCACTTTTATCGAGAAGTTTCATATTAAACCACAAAAGATAAGTCCAGTAAAAAAACGCATAACCCACTATATAAGCCCAAACAAGAACTCTCTACAATAGATCAACATTTCACCTAGCACTATTTGCCTGTACACAACAACTTTTTCTGATCACATAAACACACACACACACAGTGCATTTGTGATAAATCGATAGTCAGAAATAGCAGCTTTAATCACACTGATGCCGAATTGATTGTTTTGTATGGTAATCATCAGTTTTCTGTTTCTAATTTTTTTTAAAATACCTTATTAAGTTTATTATAAGGCTAACTTGTTTTTTATTCATCTCATTTTCAGGCTGTATACTTGATGCTTCAACGCATGCAGGATGCAAATGTATCAAACTGCGCCGACTTTTGGCTGGATTTATTTAGGGAATGTTTGTTTTGGCTTATATAGCGTGTTTATGGCTTATTTGGTTTTCAGAGTTACTCCCGAACTCTATATTCATCCTATGGGTCCATCTTCAGTTCAACAACATCCCCCCCCCCCCCCACAACACCCCCCCCCCCCCACCTTTCTGTGCAAACAATACAAATATCGCAAGTCAACCGGTATCGGGTGTTAGATGGACTGATGAGCAACTTAGTGTTCTTCGACAAGGATGGGCTTCTTCGGCATATATAAGCAATTCAAGGTGATGTTCATACATATATAATTTATTTAAATGGAATTGTTACTTGTTATGTTTGTTTTCTACATTTCCAAATTTAATACACTAACTACTTCAGGCACAATGAGCTGAGCAGCACTCAAAATTCACGACAAGTGCGTCGCAGGGTATGACTCCAACATCCATACGTTTTCTAAATCATAATTTTTTTGAATTATATACCATAGTTTAGTATAAACGTGTCTGGTTTTACAGGTTAATGGACCAGAGACTGAAACCGAGACGGATTTGGATGCCGTGATGTATTCCTAATAAAGAACTTGGGCATTTCTTTTACAGTAGTCAACTCAAGTTTTTAAAAAAATAGTAATTTCCTTTTTGTTATGTTTGTTGAAAGTACACTAGATTTGGATGCCGTGTATGAACAATTGTATTTGTAGTAGAGAACTTGGGTATTTCTTCTACACAAATCAACTTAAGTTTTTGTTTACAAAATATTTTCTCACAAAAGGATTTGTCATGCATCCATTGAGAGCTATGAATGTAAAAAGGTAGAGAGAGAACTGATTAAGATTAATTTGATGGTGACAAGTCATTTTATGAAAGTTTTTTTGTAAAACTTTTGTGGATGTGGCGTTTTCCTTTTAAAAATAACAATTTCCTTTTCATTATGTTTGCTGGAAGTATTTTTAAAATTTTATTTATCATCTACATTATATTGTTTGTTGCTTCCTACTGTGGATTTCAGTATACATTTTACTATATGTGACAATGAGATCAACTCCTGTCATATGGTTTCGTATTCTTTGTTTACAAGATGCATCTTAGTTTGGTTTACGTGTTTAGCTAAATAGCATTAAGAATGTCAAAAATTACTAAGTGAAGTAAAAAAAAGACACCATCAGCATGGTAAATTCCATTGCTGATGACAAGTATTTTTACAATTTTCTATAACATGTTTGGAAGCGGTTTAGGGGGTATGGATATTTAAACACATATTTTTATTGTCTACGCTGATGTTTGGATATAAAACTTAATTGACTTTATATGAAAATACTTAATCTGTTAAGTAATGTGATAAGTTGTTTGTTTTTAACTTGATCAAAAGAAAGTACTTAAAATGAAAAGAGATAAAGCTGACGGTCTTTAGACTAAGTTATCCGTTAATTAAACACGACTTAATGAAAAAATTAAAAAAAACATGTCATATTTGAAGTTGGATGCAATTAGTTGTAGTCTTATTTAATTTATTTATAAAAAGAAAAAGAAAATTACTAAAACCATTAAAAATGAAAAAGAAATATATATAAATAAACCCAAGCCAAGCCGAAAAAGAGAAATGAAAGCCAAACTTTCGATTACTGGGTTTAACCGTTTAACTAAAAACTATTACTAAGACCCTTAACCACTTCCACACAAAGTTTGATTCAATGTTCATCATATTTTTCTTTTGAGAACATAAATTAAGGTTACCTTATTAGATTCTTTTAAACTAAGTTTTAATTTTATCCGACTTTGTACTTATAATAACATGCTTTTAGTTACATTATTTTTGAAATATATCTAACTTTTTAAGAAAGAAAAAAAGATCATATTCATTTTTGTTAATATTGATTTTGTCTTGTAACATGTATTTACTCAAACATGTAATAGAAAATAAAATTTTATTTGACTTCATCAATATACTAAAATAGTAGTCAATAGTTTTAGCTTTGAATTTTAAAGGAGTAAATGCATGAGTTAGTTTGTGTTTGTCTCAATTTATTACATTTTAAATGATGGTTAAATAATATTCATTACAATTAATTTTAGTATGAATGTGAACCTCATATTTAAGGCATCCATTCTGATAGATTTTTAGGTCATCCACTATCGTGGTTTATAAAAAGGTTTATATAGTTATGAAGAGGTCTAAAAACTTGTAAACCATATTGAACATCCATTTCAAGCTTGTGTGACATGAAGAGGTCTAAGATATTAGTCTTTTTCATAATTTAATGGACTTGAATATGTGAGATGTTTAAAAAATTTGAAAAGGTTTATATATAGTGAGGATAGGTTTATAAAATTAAAAGGTTTATAAATTAATGTCATAACACAATTATAAACATTTAGAAAGGTTAACATAGTAGATGCTCTTATAAACGTTATAATTAATCAGTGTCATTATTTTTTTTTGACTTTTAGGTTTTATAAACATATTTTCACTATACATAAGTTTCTTACAGCTTTATAAACATCACATATATCTTAAACGCATTAAATTACAAAAAGGTAGAAAATATTAGACTTTTTTTATGTCAAGTAAACATGTAATAGGTTTCCATTGCGGTTAATAAAAGTATAAACCTCTTCATCATGTTATAAACCTATTTTTAAACAATCATAGTAGATGCTTTAATCATAGTTTTTTTTTCCTATTATTGCATTGTTGTGTTTATAGATATTGCATATTGTCTTTTTTATATAACTTTCTTTTTCTGTAAGAATAGTGTACCTACTTCTACTATATTTTTTGTTAATATTGATTTTGTTTAGCAATAATTATTTTTTCCTTTTGTTATTATCA